>RDEW01000019.1:437285-456199 GCA_011109175.1 Dicyema japonicum | reverse complement strand
CTATAATTTTCCGCAGATAACGGAATAAATTATGATTCTCTTTCAAAATATTTAACGACGATCTGGTAAAGAAATCAAGAAGGGACGGCGAAGACTAAATGTTGTGAGCAGCTTGGCGTCGAATAAAGGAGGCTGGAAAAGGCTAATAACTATGATCACCTAAGCATGGAACGTATAGGATTATATTCTATATGATTCTATGTTCAGTGCTTTAATAATATTATTTAAGTTGTTGTTTTGAGCAAATTAAAAATTTTTATCTACTTTCTTAAATTGATTTATTTAACGTCAAAAATAATGCGTTTAAAGTTATCAACCGATACAAGTATAAAAATAATTTATTAGAATTAGTTTGGTAATATGTATTCTTTCAATAATTTCGGCATTTATACGTTCCATGCATTGTGTGTTTTCTCCATTTTCTAAAACTACACGGCATTCACGATATCAGACCATCATTTATGCATCATTGTTCTACAAGTTTAATAAATTTATAAGGTATACCAAAACGACATAATTATTTATTTTAATATCATTTTCGTCATATTTCCGTTGATTTGCTTTGTTACACACAAAAATAAGTCGTAGTCGCCACACAACAAAGTAACTCATTTTTATCATCTGAGATAGTACGCGGATATATTGTCCCCAAAACGGACAAAAGGATTTTTTGTAGTCTGGTGTCTAGCATTATTATAACTCTTAACAAACTTAGTTGTTCAAGTATTATTGTAGTCAAAAACAATGCATTTTATAAATGACCGGTAATGTAAAATTTATTTTTTAATAAAAATGTGTCGATTTTTTATTACTCGTCGCAAAAATGCAATTTTGCTTATTTTTGAGTTATTTGCCACAAAAAACTTATTGAAAATAGATTTTATTATATTAAGCTTACTCTGGTGGGAAAAGCTGTAAAGGTTATCTTAGGTGTTTTCTATCAAGTTCACTCTGATAGAGAAATCGATGAAGTTCATCTGAATCTAGCATCGAGCCGTGGAGGGTGAAAGGGATTGGTAGCCAAGATCATACGAGCGAGGTACATGTAAAATCACGTTTTGTTACTTATGGCAGTAATCAAGGTCACTCGACCAGATTAAGTTATCAATTCCTCACCAACAGTAAAATTATTAAATGTCACAGTCCTATTAATTAATCCGCGAATAAATTAATTTTTAAAAATTTTTGTTTTTAATTAAATTCTAAATAACACAAAAATATTATGTATAACCTTTTTTTTTGATTTTCAGAAAAAAATATAAAATAAATTCAGATTTTATATTCCTCAGAAAACCAACCTAACTTAATTTTTTTCTCATTTTATCAAAAACAAAGAGAAAAAAGAGTAAACGGTTATATAGCGGCTGCCCTGACTGCGTGGCTATTCCCTTTCAAGATGGCGAGCGAGATTCGCTCAAATAACCAGCAGCGCTCACGAGGGTCCCCTGTTCGTGTAGCGATTTGATTCCCTAGACGACTCAAAAATTCCAGCGTCGCAGGCGCAAGGGAACCAGACGTCTCAACGTTTAGTGGAGCAAACAAAAAATTCTTGGATAAGACCACGTACTTTTCCCGTTTCATCTTCTCGGCCTTCTCAGCGGCAGAACAGGCTCCAGAGGCACTCTGGAGTAGTTTGCAAGAAACAAATGTGTCGGTGCAAATAACGTCCCAGACAAGAGTTTTCCCGGCTTCAAAAGGAAAGATTGTCATCCCATCTGATCGTTTCCAGTCCTGACTGCAAAGACCGACAGGTTCGACCATGAAGGGGTGTCCGGCGGTGTTGGCTAGATGTCACTAGCACATCTTCAAAAGAATTTCAGCATATAGTATTTTCCAAGCCCCGCTGAGAAAACGAGGAAGGCAAGGAAAGCTAATAAGTGCGGCTCCAGGCCTCACGAGCATGTCCTACTTCCTTATCAATAGAGAATTCAGGTAGAGAGTGTAAAATCCTCTTGAAATGGGAATTACAGGCCACTAGCGATGATAGGTATGAAGGGAGAGAAAGGTCCACAGGGTTTCGAATTCCAAGTGCTCAGAGTCTCACTGGCAGCGTGGCTTAATTCCATGAGTAATCCTCGAACCGAAAGTTGAAGATACTTTTCGAGTTAATCACACTGGGTGAAATAGGCAGCAGTCCTCAGGACATATGAGCCTCTGTACGTTGAGACTGTTTTTCAAGAGGAATAATGCTATTATCAAAATCTATTTAAAAATAGGTTGGGCAGATTAAAAAATTATTTCTTCTTTAGCTACTTCTCGCTGTTCTTAAATAAAATTAATATTAGTCCAAATATCACAAATGAAAAAAAAATAATTTTTTTAAGTTATATTTAGAATTATAGTTTAACTCTTTCTTTATGTTCTCCCATTTTGAGTCCATCTTGTTCAACCACGCAGTATTTATCATAATCCAGTCCATCATATAATGTATACAGGGGGTTATTTGTATCATTTTCTTGTCTAAAATTAGTATTTGTACGCAACCTTGAAATCACTTCATCTCCGATATCAATGACTGAGTCGTTAATTCCCAATTTCGGCAAAATTCAACAGGTTTTCGAAAGCTGTGTTTCTCGCTATTATTAGTTCCTCTTCCGATATTCTTCGGTTAATTGTTCAGCTTTGTATTCTCTATTACCCTCCACAACCACAAAAATATAGAAAGGTATTTTTTTGTTGATGAATGAAGCGTAGAATACTTTCCAAAACAACCTCTAGACGAGGATTCCGAAGACATCCAACGTTTAATACTTTGATTAATCACAAAATTATAACTTACAATTTACCTTGAATCAAGGGGACTCGTGGCCTACTTGGGACATGTTTTATGGAGTATTTTATGCATAAATTGTACATTAAAAAATTGAAAAATTCACATTAAAGACACAAAAAAACATATTTTGAAAGAGCGATACAATTTCACTGTTCGTTTATTTTTAGCCAGCTCATTCATAACAATTAGAGAAGGAGTCCAAACAACCAAAATCTTTAATATTAGAAATCATACCAAAGAATATCCATCATTCATTTCTGACTCTCTCCTTAGGTCTATTAAATCATAATATGGAGATCCCTTGTCCTTATAGCTAAGATCGGTGTTACGTGTTCAGTAATTTCTTTGCCTGTGGAAATAAAAAGCAAAAAAATACCTGACAAAATACACAATTTGAGATAACTGTCCCAATCAGATCTCTACCAATCCGGATCTCTACAAAAGTAATTATATTCTGACTAATAAATTGTGACTTTAAGGTATACCTCTATTGTTTATAGCATTAATTCCTGTTCATCTTCACAAAAAACCGTATTTTTACTACCATGTAAAATATAGACCTTTTCCTTATCGAATATAATTTTTTAGAGAGTTCCTTAAGATGAAACCTGTCGAGTGGATAATGTCTCCTCAAAGGTCAAGATTATTACTGATTTTCATAATTTCTTTAATTTTTCCTGGTTTACGCACTAGAAGCATTTGTTCACGTTATTAATTAATAAAATTATTCCAAAGAATTTTATTAAATTAATTAAATTAAAGTTATTCCAAAGACCAAGGGTAACCAAACTAACTAACTACTTGATCCTGACTCGTTCCAGCGTTCCAGAACGACATTGTCCCTGGGTAAAAATAGTTGGATCCTCTTGATGTCGGCCAGGCATTGGGCGTCTCCTCAGTAGGTGGATACAATGACGCCGCCAGAGGGAAGGAAAATTAATTTTATCGATTAATTATTAAAATTTATAGACACATTTTAATATCCAATAAAAAATTTATGAAATTCATATTTTTAATTCAATTTACTTTCGTCGATAATTAATTAATTGGACTGTTACATTAAATCTTTAAAACTTAGACCTTAAAGAGTATAGGAATTGAATCCCTTTAAGTATTAAAGAAGGAATCTTTTTTAGACGCCGGCAAGGCACTGGTTGTCTCCAGAGTCCATTACTCATTTTAAGAATTCAAGATGATAAAGAGGAAAGAAATCCTTCGACCATGAAGATACCAAGTATGCGCTCAATTATCAGCAGATTACACTTTAATAACAGTTTCTTAAGTAAATATGTGTCAAAAAAAACTAACAGTTAGCAACTGTTGGCTGCTCTCATAATTGAAAGCGCATTTCCCTTTACGATTTGCAAGGAAATGTGCTCTACAGCTCCTTTCTCTCCTATCGTTTTTCTTCTTCGTGATGAGCGAGCCGATCCTGTTTAGCAGGGTCAGTGACCTGCTTTTTATTATTCCTGTCGTTTCGACTCCCACTGGTTCGAAGATGAATTGTCATCCAAGACATGCGAATTTTTTATTTTTAGGGTCTCAGCCTTCTCCGAAGCTGACCCTGGGTCAGTTGCTGTCGTTGAGAGGTTGGAGGGAGAGAGGCTATCGCGTCCAGGCAAGGTTTTTACCACTCTTCATGGAAAGAGAGTAGTACCGTCCGGTCTTCGGTTAGCTTGAGCAAGTCTAAGCGGCTCCAATTGGACAGGAAATCCGGCAGCCTAAAGTTCCCAAGCAATAGCTTCATTGATTGCGGCGTGTCTAGGAATTTTTCCAGCACTCCTCCGGCAGGAGAGAGCGTTTACCTAAGAATGTACGTGTTGGGGTAATAAATATGTACTACTCGTTAGACTGTTGCTCTCGTCTCGATAACTGTCGGTTAGATTCGCATTGTGATAACCTACTTGGTCAAAAGAATACTTTCTACTATACTTTTTTTCATTTCTTTAGAGGTGTCGTGAGATCCACCTAACTCAGGAGATCCAGTGCCTAGCTAAAAAGGTCCTTCTCATCCCTACTCTATAGAGGTGTTCCCATAATGGCGAATATAGATACCGTTATGCTGGAAAAGCATAAGTCCCGTAAGATTTTGCGAACTGAATATACCTCTTTCGAAAATACCCAGAGTTATTAAAATCACTTCTTTCTCTACTTCTTACACAATTTTGTAGGACTGAAGTCATATGGACTGCGGATGTGAGAAATTAAAAATTGCCATGTCAATTTGTGTTTTATTCAAATAAAAGGATATCATAAATAATTTATTTAATACTCCAAGATCACCTAAAAAGATGTTAAAAATACTAATTAAATAATCCCAGCTTTTATTAATTCACCGGGTACCGCTTATATGGTCTTTTTATGTCTCAACTATAGAACCTCCATAAAAGGCTAAAAAAACTCGATCTGAGTTTCCTCTACTCGAACGATCGCATCTGTTTCTTTGCTGAAACAAAGGAAACCACACAACGATTCCTCGTGGATTCTTATAAAAGGAGGATGGGGAAGGAGGGTTGTAATTGTATTGGATGTTAACATGCAGTTCTCCGTCTTATTGAATTTTGTTCGTTGAGTTTGGATGAGAATATCGCAAACAAAAAAATAGTGTCTGTCTTAAATGATTAACATTTTTTAAAATGTGGCTAATTTGCTAAGGTCGACTGTAACTACTTTTTTTTCAAAAATAATTTATTTTCTAAAAAAATATTCTTTTTAACGGAGAATTATTTTTTCATTTAATGGAAACCTTCGTACTGTTGTCAGTTCCTTTCAAGAAGAATAATTAAGTCAATTTTACCAAAGTAACATTTTATCACAAACTAGTGTTTCCAAATGTGCAAATAATTTCGAAAAATACCATCGGATTCAACAAAAAGTTATTCGTGGCTTTATCTAATTGATTTGTTTCCTTTGTTAATAATTTATCAGTAAATTTTTATAAGGTTAAATTCCTACTGTCCGGTTTATCATTTTTCATTTTCGTAAGATTTTTGGAATAGACTGTGTTTTTCCTGAATTTGTTTTGAAAAGCTTCTATAATCCATGTAATCAACACTGTGCCTCATTTTGTCTTGGAGTCTGTTCTTTATTTTTTCTGAGTTACGAATATAGGACCTTACAAGACTAATGATTCCTCTAATCAAGTTGTTGATGTGGATGGTTTTTTAAGTTCTAGAACTGTCAACTCAAACTGAAATAACCGAAAGTGATACCAATCTACATGTTCCAAATTAAAACCGAAGAAAACGCTAATAGTCTTAAAGTCTCTAGATTGAAATTTATTCTATATGATTTGTGGTCGTTTGCAATATCGATCTGAGTTACCGACGTTCTAGGGATGTCAAGAGTCCAAGTTCGTCACCACTGATGTGGTTAGACTCATTAGATTTAAAGACTTAAAATCCAATATCATTTGAAAGGGCGTTCAGAAACATCCATCCTGGTTGGTTTTTTCTACATCCAAAGCTGGTGTGTTTGGGTTCAGGTTTACTATGAGCATAGTACCAGAATTCAGTAAGAGAAAGCTAGTACTCTTATTTGTACAAGTTTTTAAGGACTTTAAGTATTGGATTCCAAACAGGATCCACGACACTGAATAGAAAATCTGTTCATAATAAATTCATATAGGGAAGACACAGTCATTCGATGACACCTGAAAGGCCTTCCTTGCAAGAAAAAATTCGCTAGTATGAATTTGAGACATTGATCATCAATTTGATAATAAAGTGCGTTATAGGTTTGCAACGTCAACCAACAAAGTAATGTAATTATAATTTTGATCATTATTAAAAAAATATATTTTGCAAGTTTACTCAGCTCACTTGAAGAGAAATGGAAACACATAAAGAAACTTGGCTCTCTACTAGGAGATAGCGAATATATCATACGGAAAAAACAAATGCGGCATTACACAGGCTGAAAAATCTTTAGCTAAAACGAAAAGGGTATATCATAAAACAGAGGATAATGTTATACGACAACTTCATCAAACCAATCCTACTATACAACTCTAAGACCTGGGCCACCTCTAAAGAGGAATCAACTCTAAGACCTGGGCCACCTCTAAAGAGGAATTGAAGAGGCTAGAGTCATTTCACAGGAATAATCTAAGAAGCATAACTGGAATGTCCTGGCCATCCAAGATCTCAAGGAATAGACTGTACATAAGTGTGACTGTACACCATTAAGCCACGAGATCATTTGCTCTCGTTGAAGACTTTTTGGACACGTCCTGAGGTTGGACCCGATATCCTCTCCGAATATCGCAATGGAAGATTACTACTCCTCCAATGTAAAACGCTTTTGTGGAAGACCGAGAACTACCCTCCTGGTCGTTCTACAAAACGATCTGAAAGCCGTGAAGAAAACATTGGCATCTGGCGACGATCTGGACTCACTGAAGGACCTAGCAAAGAGCAGAAGAGCTTGGAGCAAACCTAACTAATTTTCTTATATTTTTTGATGCACATGCGGGGCTAAAAATATTATGGCTCTCATGAAAGTGCTAATAATAATAATAATAAGTTTACTCAGTCAGGGATTCCATATTCTATGTCTATCATCATTTGAACATAATGTTGGTCGGACATTGGATTTTGATGTCCTCTGGGTTCGTTTCTTTATCTATTCTGATGAGGAGGAAGACAATGCCATTTATCAGTCATGAAGCTATTAGACATTCTGTGAAATCAAGGTACGTCACCATCTCAACTTTCTAAGCAATTAACATTCGCAATAAACAGTTATACCCTGCCATCGCTTGTGCCACTCCCAGATGATTCGCTCTGTTAGACTTCTCTATGCTCTCGAGCTGTCTAGATCATTTGCGTCTTCTAATATCATTTTAACTTGTTTTAGATCGATTTTCATTGTTCGTGGTATCCCGAGCAGATATATGATTGCATAACATCGTAAGCAGGGATGATTCATCCATAATATGTGCCCAAAAATCCCAATGGTCTTAGTGATAATTTTATCTATGTGCTTCGATTTACAAACTGTGTATAGGTCTTGTTTTTTGATAAATACGATTTCTCATGGGTGTGTTTTTACAAATACATCAAATTGAGGGACGTCACCACCTCATCCAATAACTGAAAATAGTCATATCTTAATTTTTAAAAATTACTGAAATATTTAGAATAGTAATTTCCACTAAATTATTAATAATTCTAGAATAACCCTGTTTTATTTTTACGGTTTTAAATTAAAATCATTTTTTATTGAATTCTGTGTTTTTTATTAAAATGAATCAAATATATTTTCTGACAATGTTGTTACAAAATTTTAATTTTAGGTGGTAGTTTATTTTTTTGGTTGAGCTAGTGACGTGGATAATAAAAATGTCTGTAAAACCCAAGAAACTAGCTGCAACTAGCATTAATGTCCTTACGTTCAATGTTAGATGACTATAAAAAAATTTGGAAGATAAAAACTAAAGAAATATAAAGTCGAGATCGGATACATTTCTTAGTATTTATTCCTGTATTTCTTAATGTCAAAGTCGTACTCGGATTGCGTGGAGAAAACCTTCATAGGAAGGAAGGTAAGGGAGAAACAACATACCAGGAAACATACTTGCTATATTCTGCCAAGCGAATGATTTATTCATCTGCAATACTGCCTGCATGTAGCAAGTGGATTACTTGCGACTAGAGCAACTGGAGGAGGAATTGCTGCTGTTAGTTTCTCTGTTCACAAGTGCTTTGCCATGAACGTGACATAGCGAAAGTTCATTAATAATATAATTCACATGCTCTAAGTTATGGTATCGTCAGAAGGCCTCCAATGTACTTAGAAATAGGACCATTCTCGCTTCACTGCCTAGAGACAACTCACTGGTGACGTATTCCATTTTTTCCTAAGCTTCCTTGAAAATACCATCATACCAAAAGAAAAAGAAAACGGGATCAATAGTATGGTCTCGATCTACGTGCTTATCTGATAAACGTATGCTTTACAAGTTTCAAGACTTAAAACTCATAATTGACCCTACTATCTTATTACTGGGGACTTACTAAGTAAAAAGACGTGATGGTAGCCTGCTTACCCCGTTCCAGAAAGGGCTAAATGTGTAGAGATCTCATGAAGAACATTTTTAGGAGACGGAAATGTTGTAGATTTATTGGATATTAATTTGAAACCCTAAATTGAAAATATTTATCATAACAAACGTGCCTTTAATGATGACGGCGCCACTCGTCGACCCAGAAGATCGTAGATGCGTGGAACCTTCAATCGAATAGATAGCAGCGAGATTCTAACGCAGAACCTCTATATTTTGGTCCTGAATCTATTAAACTGCGCTATACTTTAGAACTGCTGATAGTAATAATTGCAATTTTGATTATTTATTGAACTTTTGGCCCATTCAAAAATGTTCATTAGCTTTGATCTCTCTCGATGAGCGCGTAGCCGTCATCAAACGGGAAAGCTAGAAATTCATGTCCTTTGCGTAACGTAACACGTCTTCCTTTGCCAATTACTCGTATAGAAGTGAAAACTTCTCTGTGCATCGAAGTTAATACTTCTGACTGCACTCATTATTAAGCTATTTCCCATGACGATTGGAAGGAAATGCGTTCAATAAGCCAGCTCCTTTCTCTTATCAGTTGTCATTTTCGCGATCCGATTCTGTTTAGCGTTTTTTAAGAAGCGAAGCGATTTTACACGTATTTCTCCAGTTGTCTCGACCACAATGGGATAGAAAGTAAACCGATCGTGCAATGCTTCATATTTTTCTCTTTTGCTTTCATTGTTTTTTCCGCGGCATACAGTGTGTCTACTGCGCTCCCGACAATGATGGATGGGCGACCTATGTCTCATTAATAAAAATGACCTTTGTCTCTCGAGTTGGTAATGAAAATGGCATTATATGGAAAAAGTTGCCTTACTCATTAGTCACTTTCGATATCATTGACCCAAGCGATCTTAGAAAAGAGACCGTCTTGTACCCAAAGACTCCGCTCGTCTCTACGACAACGGGTTGTACATGGAATCTGGTGGCGAGACTGTCGCATTTTTTATCTTGAAATTCTTGAAAGTCCAAGCAGTCTTTCCAGCTTTCAACTTGGAACCGGTAAATCTCGACTGGGAAAAAGTTTCGGTGCAGGTCCCATCCTAAATAGAGCATTTCTCAGTAAAAGGGGAAGACAATTACCCCGTCCGGGCGCTTTCCATCTCCACGATCTAATCCCACCGGTTCCAGAGATAACGTGAATCCAGCCACCTCAAGAGAGAGCAACACAACCCCATTGATAGAGTCATGCCTCGAGAACCGGCAACTGCTGAGACGGCTTAAAAACGGGTGAAGTCTTTTGTGGTCCACAACAAACATACAACGGCATGGATGAGGCTGGCACTGGTCAATCCCGAGACGGGTAAATATCCATTACGGAAAGCGTCCCCTTCGAGAAGGAAACCAATTAGCGATGATTATATAACATTACATAAGAGACACGTGTACACAAATGAATTCATATAATTAATAACAAATTTAAAGGTTAACGTGTCCTATTTTTTAACGCTTCAAACAAACTGGAAGGAGAAACTGGGCTGTTGTTATGAACCAAACCTATATATCATTATCGATTTTCTCAGTTCTTTCTCCTCTTCCGTCATTCAGGTGAATGAGCACTTACTAACATAATTGTGATGTTATATCGTATCATTTAGTTTTGTTCGCCAATAAAAAAATGTTATAATTTTAATATTAGAAAATATATTATAAAAATAATAATATTTATGAACATCAGGTTCCCAGTTTCTTATATGTTAGCGAAACTGGATAATTTAATTTAACGTCAGCTTGTAGTAAATCGAGGTTAATTTTTTTCATTTTTAAAAATGTTTAATAATTTCATTTATTTTAATCGTTGACCTTATTCAAATTAATTTTCAAATATATATGCTAATTTATGACTATTTTTTAATTTTTAATAAATTTTGTGATTAATTTTATCTTCTTCCACTTGTTTCCATGAGTCTGATTCTCTTAAATCTCAGGAGGATCTTATCAAACAGACGACTGAAGGTCAGGTACCAAGGAAAGCTAAACATAAAATTTGGGAGAATTGGTCGAGGTCTTTTGCCAATTTAACCATTCCATACTACTTCTCGTCCTTCGCAAGCTGCCGTGTCTTATCCAACTCAATTTTATGTTTCTGCCACGGATTGAGTCTAGCACCTGTACTTGAAGCGGTTGTCCAGCAGTGGACTGCAAACGGTTTTGGTGTCCCGAAGAACTTTATCTCTCAAAAGAACTGGGATGAAATCCTTGTTTAAAAAAAGCTAGATGAACTTGGAAGGCCAGCAGGGACACTTTGTCGCACATGTCTGAATGCAGCGTCTGCTGAGAATTCAAAGTCCTGGCTCAATTCCTTATATGTACTGGCAGTTGGTGCTCTGTTTGGCGGGAATACAATCTGTGTTGGAGCTGCTCTTTGGCTAAACCTTCCTTTAACATCGATGTTAATGTGCTGCGAATTTTGACAGGAAAGGACTCACCTGCTGTCATCCAGATGGAGCTCCAAGAGATTCCCTCGTCATACCATGTTAAACTTGACAGTCATGAGAGCTATAGAAGACGCCGGGTATACTTGCATTCTGGAACCGTCGGTCTTGACAAAGATGTCGGTTAAAATCAAGCTTTTTCCTCAAGAGTTAATTTATACTAAAAAAAGTACGACACTATGAGTTCCCAAACACCAAGCCAATACTTACACATCCTATAACTGCTTAACTTCCGTGGTCGGCTGATAACGGCTGCTTACGGCCAAGTATGCTAGTTCTTTAGATTTTTGTAAAAATTCCTAAATATTATCCACATAGCTTTTTAACACATTTACTTTCCCTCATTGACGTGAATATTGCTTTCCATTTTTCTCCAATATGTTTATTATTTTTTAGATACAAGTTTTTCGAATTATCCCTTACATTTAAGTTTTACACTAATTTTTTTTAAGGTCTTCATATTGATCTTTTCACATTTTTGTTCTACCCGATTAGTTAATGTACCTTAGAATTGGGGAACCAGCCGATCTTTTTTAAGAAATATGGCGTGCTTGGCCTTAGAACGTAAATTTTATCAGTTTGATTCGGTATCTTGCTGTACTGCTGAAGGGAGTTCCCGAAAAGGCCCAATTGCTCTTAAAATTCCATGCCGTGCTCAATGTCTGCATACCATAATGGAGTTCTCATTTTCATTTAAATTACTTTTTTATGTTGATAAACTAATCGGAACTGTAAAAAAGGCTACTTCGAAAAACAACTCGAAAAATGTTTACTGATGTTGGCCATTAACCAAATGTAATCATCATTAACCTTATCTGATTTTTATTTAACGATAAGGGAGTTTGCTTAAATCTATAAAATTTTTATTTTGTTTATTAAGGAAGCCGACCAGTTCTTATGTTCAACGCATGTACTTGGGGAACATCAAAGAAAAATATGGAACAATTCGGCTGATTTCACAGAAACAAATATGAAAACTCGTGAATATTCTTAGTCAAATAAAATCTCAACAATAAAACACAAAATACATTGCAGACGATTATCAGAATCTTTTTATTGATTTAGGATGAGTACTGCAGCGACACCTAATCCCAGTCTAGACTTTCAGGTTCCGCGTTGAAAGCTGGAATATTGTGAGTTTCCTATAATTCTGTAAAATAGATTAACTTGCGCCTGGTAAAATTACTCTTAAAGATTTTACAATGTCAATATCCATGACTATTTTTAATTTTTATATATTCCCAGTTCGGTTGGACACAATGTGCAAAGAGTATTCAATTACAGTTCTGGCGTGATTGAACAAAGTAATATTGGGAACTGGCATTGGTCAGTAATTGGGGGTATTGATCCTATATGATTTTTGGCGGTTTTCGTAATTTATCAATACATAGTGGTTGATAAGTTATTAGGGAGGTTTTACTGTGTTCTTTATGGTTAGGAATAAAACGTTCCTCTTTCTTCGGGTGTTTTTTGATCCGTTTTGAATTCTTCCAAATGAGTTGCATGAACTCTTGTGTCAAAACATTTTATTATATGAGTCCAACGTTATTAAATTCATCTGTCGCCGTGTTCAAGTCAAAATTTTTATAATTAAAAAAATTATTATTTTTATAATTGTTTAGAGAATACTAAAAGCGCTTAGTGGGAATTATAACAACACCTGTAACCTATGCACGACAATCATTTTTACAAAAAAATAAAATTTTGTTTTTTCCGTAAAGGGGCAACGATGCCAAGGTCGCTTTTTTGTCCCTTACAACACAAATCACGTTTTTAGACAAAATTAAAAATTTCGTTTTTCCTTGATGATTTTAATATAATTTTTTAATGTTATTAATAAAATGAATAATGTCAAACATTAGTTAGCTGCCGCCCTCATTGCGTGGCTGTTTTCTTTTAGAATTGCGAGCGAAATTCGCTCAAACAGCCAGCGGCGTTCGCGGAGATTTCCAGTGCATGAGGTGATCCGGTTTCCAAGAGGTTCGAAAAACTCTAATGTAGAGGGGGAGTAGGACCGGAAGTCTCCATTGCAAGGGGAACAAATTGGACATTATTGAGAAGGATGCCGTATTCTTCGAGTTTGGATTTCTCAGCTTTGACGGCTGCAGATCAGGCTCTTGAAGCGCACTCGTGAAGATTGTTCGGAACGAACATGTCTGTACATATCACGTCCCAAACAAGTGGTTTTCCGGCTCCAAAAGGAAATATGGTCATCCCGTCCGGTCGTTTCCCGTCACTTCTGCATAACCCTACTGGTTCAAGAATGGCCGAATATCCATCAAAATCCATAGCCCGCTTGACAATTTCATTTAGATCCTTGTGCCTTGGAGATCTTCCAGGGCTCCTCTTGCAGGCGAGAGGGTGCAGGTCATAGCAGTCTATCAGGACACCACATCGGCACGGGTGAGGTACACATACTTTCAGTCCCCGCCGCAGAGAGATACCACTTCTAGCGCATTCATTATCAGAAAAGTGCCCAGAGTTCCATTTGGGATGGCGTTTAGCCAATATCCGCTCTCAGGGAAGCCGCGAAAGCAAACAAGCGCGTCGGTGCTGATTAGCCGATTCCAGTAGGAGTCCAAATGATTTCCAGCACAATAAATTGTCCAGGATTTGCTGGCAGTCTTGTGAAAGATGCAGAAGGAGGTTGGTGGCATTCCAGGCTTCTCGTGAGTTGATTATGTCTTGGTCAATTGAGAATTCGGGTAGGGAGTGTAGAATCATCCTGACCAAAGATTCGCAAACCGTGAGTGAAGACAGATGTGCAGGAAGTGAGACGTCCAAGTACGACGGATTCTAAGACCCCCAAATCTAACTGGGAGTGTAGCTTGCTTCCATGTAGCATAGTCGAATTTGACATTAAATATTTGCTCCGTCGAGCTGAGGAAAAACAAATCAAAGTGCTCAAGCTGCTCCAAGTGGGAATAATACGGGTCTGTCCTGAGTAAATAGGCGATTCTCTGAATGTTAAGACTTTTTTTCATGAGGAATAGTGCTGAGTGTGTCAAGAAGCTGCAATCTGTCCAGAGATTCGCATAGAGTTGTTTTTTTCAAGGAGGACATATAAAATTTCCTATTTATCTATCAAACAATTAAAAAAATAACAACAATAATCATAATTTCTGAAAAAAAACGTGGAAGCCATTTTATGGCGAATTCAAGAATTCTCTTAAGCATTCCAAGACGTTTCACGGAGGATTCAGGAAGTTTTATCAAAATTCTAAACCGACAAACACGGATGGAAAACATAATGATTCATCCTCCCAAAGAAATCAGTCTCTGAGGATAGCATATTTACTTCAAACTGAAAGACTGGCCAAAAGTCAAAGCATAAATTACTATGTAATTTACTCCCCAGCTAATTTAATAAGGTGTAATTAAGCAATAATTTCTTAATTAGTAATGTTAAAAATTTGGAGACTTCTAGGATATGGTTCTATGTACTGTTTTGTGGACTGAATTTATGACTGGATGGTTTCTGACCCTCCACAATCCTGAGAGGCCTTAGAAGGTTACCTTTTCTCACACTTAATAATTACTTTTTCAACGTGTTGTGAAAAACACTCCAGGTTTCCTGATAGCAGCAACTTGATTTTGTGGCTTTTAGTAGATAGACTCTGCAAAACGTTTCATGAAGGATTTTGCACTCATAAAAGTAAGGTCAGAGCTTGGAATGTGGCGACAGAATACAAACCCTCAGCTAATTAGTGTCGACATTGTCTAAAACTGAATTCTTTTGGATCTACCTCAACATTTCATCAAAATAACAGGTCTTTTGCTACTGTGTTATTCTGGTTGAATTAGCATTTGAATCGATCTTAGGCAAAGCTGTAATCTGTTCTTTGCTGGACGAAAATTTTACAATTTATGTGACTACAGTTTTATGCGAATCACAGGGCCGTTTTAAATATGTAATTGATATTTATAGCCATGAGAAATCCACGTGATAAAATTGTAGTACAGTAAACTCTCTCAAATATGCCACTCTTAAATTTGCCAATTCTGAAATTTGCCATTTTTTATCGATTTTTTAATATTTTTCAATGATATTTGCCAATTCTGAAATTTGCCAACATTTTTAAAAATTATTTTTATTTTTTTAAATATTTTTAATAATTTAAATAATTTAAAACAAGCATTGGTCGGAATGTTTCTGTTGGAGCCTACACTAGACTTTCAATTGCTCAAAAAGTGGAAATATTGAGTTATAAATAAACCAATAAATAACTTCATGTCAGACGAGATGCTATAAAAAGAGAATCTCTAGTTTACTGTATTTGTTAAATTCACGTTAGGTGACTTAATGAAGATTTAATCATCATTTTATGGCCTGTCTACTTGACTGAGAATTAACTTTTTTATCTAAATTTTCCATTTTAGTAAAAATTTTATAGAATTGATATTGGACAGTACATAAACTGCGATCTCACACGCATGATCTATTTTGATTATGAACTGTTGTGTAGGACCTCATTTGGGGACATAATGAGGATAAGCTGGGATTTCAAATCTTCCATTGATAGTTGAGATATTTATCAATTTTAGAGAAGATTGGAGGATAGACAAAAGTAAAAATTCGAATCACATTAGTAACTTCATTGTAGAATTAATCCATTTTTCGTTTCAACCTGTTCACGTGGTAAATTTAGATTATGTAACCTCCATAAAATAATTTTTTAGTTTTTAAGGCACTATGACCATGTCTAACTTGTCGACTTGAGAGAGATTGTTACCATTGAAACATATTTGAGCATACCGCGCTTAAGCAATGGATCAGTTGTACTTTTCTCATTTGGAGAAGCTCTCCTGATTCTTGCGAAACTCTTACGCATAGACGTCCCATTTCATTCGTCAAGGTGTCCTCATATTTGTTTTTTAATTGTAATAAAAATTAGAGATCAAGTAGCTACTTTAGACGTTGAAGGATCGATTAAACTATGGAAGTTGAGAATAAAGTGAGGGGAGGCATGACTACGGAAGTTGAATCAAAACTGTCACAATTTTTACTATTATTGCTGTGATTGTTTATATTAGCATTTTACGTTACTGTAATACGGAAACAATAAGATAGGCATCCACGTGTTTTTCAGTGGTTTCTGCGAAGAAGCAGGAAACTCACTTAAAATAAAAATTGCTTATGCAGAGGAATACCGATCGGTCTTAAAGAAAGATGCCTTGATCAAGTTTTTCCGTAGATATTCGCTGAGGCTTTTCTAAATCAATAATCTGTTTCTCGGCTTAACTTCTATGCTCTCTAAAGAATTCACAGCATGAGTGTCTGCATATACGCTTTCTCACTCTCTCGTCCACTTTGAGGACGTCCAGACAAATTTAAAAGAATAGAAGACAATTTGCGGGCAATTGTTCCCAATTTCTTTTACCAATAATCTATAATGTTGCTGTTCACTTCAATAAGATTTTTGCATGGATTTTTTTTCAATTCCTTTTTAGAATACAGTTGGTTTTAAATCCGGCAATTGAGGTGCCCAATACAAAATTCTGACGTCTTGTTTATTAGGTTAACTTGGAGTGAAAAAAATCCTTTTTTGAAAAATTTTTCAATCCAATTTTCGGCTGACATCCAAAAATTGTTTGCCAAAGAGAATAGTTTTTCTTCATGCCCATTGGCACCGAGTGCCCCCAAATTAGGAGAACCGCATGACAATATGCTAACATATGTGAAAAATCACATTCTAAGATCCCTTTGCTTTATGTAAGTACGTAATCTTAGCGTCGTTCCTAGACAAAATTACCTCCATACGAGAAAGGACTAAGCTTTTATACTGAGTCAAACAGATTCTACTCTTGTAACTCAACTGTCGTAGCCGTCAATACGAAGGAATGGCTGCGGGTTACTCCGGTTCTGCAAGAACAAGGAATCCACGGCATTGTAAACCCGTTAGTTTTCCAGCATATCTACGTTGAGATGTCTGGCCATTATAGAATAGTTTTAAAACACGAAAGTATATTTTAGTGATCGCAGTTCCGCAATCAAATGAACCATCCAAACCATGTGGTCTTCCATCGTCTCTACTACTGCATGAAAGAGCCTTTTCTCATTCATGAAGAGGAATCGGATTGGAGTAAGGAATTTTTGTACAAATCAGTTTTTTGCCTTTGATATAGACAGGCGAACTGGGTTTCTATCTTCATCACAGACGCGGAGGAATTATTCTTCTGGTGGCCTTTGGTGAAGATTTGCTTCGAATGGGAGTAGAAATTCAACAGTCTGTAGTACATTAATCCAAGAAGTGAGAAAGTCCTTGTTACCGGTCTGAGGTGAATAAAGTACATATCAACTTTTCGGCAGAAATCATAAGGCGTTTCACGATCAACCGACCGTAAACAATATTAACTTTCATCAAGCATTAGAGTTTTTGGCTTTTATGACTCATATCGTCGAATTAATTTCCAAATCACATTTTAACGATAATATAACATGTCAAAACCAAGAACCCACCAACGTGGTCTCTTGACTGCCCTTTCACATCTTTATGACATTATAGGAAGACTCGACAAAAATCTAAACAGCGCGGAAGCAACGTGACACAGACTTTAAAGGAAATCGAATAACCTATGTTTCCCATCAATCAACCCAAATTCGCTTTGTCAGTAGGAATTCTAAGCAATCGTCAGCCAAAATCAGTTCCAACAGGCCCAGAACGCATTCAACTCATAAGCGACTGCAAAGAACCTCTACGTGTTGACAACGAATCACCTACTTGAATGTCATGAATTAGCACAACGTTCGTCTACAATGTCGGGATTGACAATCTATGAGAACGAAGATTTTCATGTTTCTCCTAGTAGCATGCGTCATAGCAGTATTTTAAAATGATTTGCATTTTTTCCATGTTGTACGCATCATGGCCTCCCCTTCAAATACAATATTCCTACTATTAGGTTCATTTTGGTACAATAAAGTCTTCCCTAAGGTTATTTTTCCACAAGCCGATTCTTCTCTAAACCTAAGGTTTCTCTTTTTTTATTTGGAAACTTGCATTATTTGAGGCATGAACATGGTTTTTGCTATTTTAATAGAGAAAAGTGTAGAAAAATTAGTAACCTCAAATAAAATCCAAATATAAAATGGCCACTTTGTTATAACAACACTTTAGATAAAAATAGCACAATCACTAGTGAAACTATGTTAGGTAGAATGTATAAATAAAGCTTCCTTCGTGACTAGCCGCAATAATAATTAACACTACCGCGTTTCCATAAGCACGTAAGATGCCTAGGGTTTCGCTCGTGCAAAACACACACTTTATTTAAGTATAGAATAGTTATTATAACTATTAGTAAAGGGAGATCTAAGGAATGCTCTTACTTTGCTTTTTCTTTTTCTTGTGTGTATGTCCTTTTGACTAACAGTTCCAGAGTAAATCTCCACTGATGACGGCGTCACTTGTCAAGCCTAGCCGCAAGGAGTGTCTTTTTTATACTAGATTTCAAAGATTTGATTGAAAAACAACCTGGAGTTGATTATTCAAAATAATTTCTCAAAGATTATTTCTCTGAGAACCTCCCCGCTGAAATGCATGCTGAACTCCGCTTTAGTTACGATTTGATCCAGGTTCGTGTAAGAAGGACCTTCAATGATGCTGGAGCTCGTAGCGTAGATGTTGTG
>RDEW01000019.1:248412-437147 GCA_011109175.1 Dicyema japonicum | reverse complement strand
AAGGGGGTATGGGTTTTTTTATTAATTTTGTGCTTCGTTTTACTGTGTTTTTATGGGTAGGGAAGATAAACGTCTCGTCTTCATGGAGTGTTTTGATCAGTTTCGGAGTCTTTCAAAGAGAGTTGTATTAACCCACTTGGTCTAAATGTTTCATTATATGTCACCATTTTGGTTTATATTGCAGTATTCGCAGTAAAATGACAGTGCTCCTTATTTAGTCAATACTCCCATCATCGTTCACAACTGTTTGAAAATATTCCTCTTCATTGAGAGTAATCGTGTGTGAGTAAAGCTAGTTGTTTAATTCCTTATATGATTAATTAGATAATGCATACGCTGTTCTGCATAAATCTGAAAAAAACCGTCCGTTCTTTAACACCTATCAGAGTCGATTCCTTCTGTAATCGTTTAAGTGAAATTATTCTTTTAGAGACAAAGTATAGCTGTGTGATTCTGTTATCCAACCAGGATAATAATTAAATCATAATAAATTTGAATTAATTAACACCAATTTTATATTCCAGAAAAATGAACGATTAAGTTAGTTAAATGTTTAATTGAACTCCTCAATTCCAAGTACATTATACTTGTTTTTAATGGAACTGCAGATTAATTAGACTGAAATATTCACTTGTCGGCCTGCCGTTTTTCTAAATATATTATTTTCTAACATATACAATTTATTATCTATGATAGCTAATTGTCTATTAGTTATTCTTTCATATCTATACTAAATATAATATCATACGCATCTAGATTATCGAATGAATCGATGCAAACGATAACACTATATTATATTAAAAATACTCATTTAAAAAAACAAATTGGAATAAGTTTAAAAACTTGAATAACATTTATTCCTAGAGGAAAAATCTAGATTAATTACAAAAAAACTACATTTCGAAAAGCATTGATAAATTTTCCGCAAATTCGATCGATATGAATTGAGGGAATACAGAATAAAATCTCTATAAATTTAAAAAATATATATAACATGTCCTTAATGGTGGGTGGGAATGTTTTGTTATCTACAGTTTTTAAACTTTGATCATAATAACCACAATGACTATGAATATTTAATAATAATTACAAGCATCTAACATCATTCCCAATAATGAAAAATGACATCAGGTTCAAATTCAATATTTTGAACAATTAATACAGCTACATAAAATTCAGGTAGGCCAGTTATCGAATATGTACAATTAATCCAATATCTTAATAATTTATATTTAATACAGAGCTCCTTTTCTTATTGAATCGTTTTTGCATAAATTCTGTGATGTCAAAATATCGAATGACAAGTTTAACACGAGAAAAGAACATCTATAGATTAAATACCAAAATAATGAATATACGATAACCACAAGAAATAAAAATTACTACATGAAATACAGTCGTCATAATTAATTATAATTTTATTAAATAAATGGATTAAAAAAATAAAATTAAAAAATAATTTAATTAAATTCACACAATTTACATGGTTTTCCGATTTGTTTAATAATTTTACCATAAAATTTAATAAATTTGTCTAAAATGTCGAATAACTTTGCCTTAATGTTTAGTAACTTTATCAAAATTTAAAAATTGTGTCAAAAAGTTTAATACATTTTGAATAATGTTTAATTACATGTCAATTAGCGCAAAAATCAAATTTTAAGTGAATCTGAAGAGAGGCTACGCAAATTGACACTTCAGAAGTTGACTCACAATAACCAATCCTTTTGTTGTCTATCTGGAAGCTGCTCTTCGTAATCTGAGAGCTAAAAATTGTCCTACTTTTATCTAGGAATTAAGATATGCGGATGACCTCGATTTTGGTTTAGAAGTATGATGATATCTAATTCTTTTTAGACAAGAGTACTGCAGGGTAAATGAAATTATTTTTTTTCAGACAAGAGTACTGTAAGTAATTTAATTGGTCTAATTTTACAGGATTAGACGTGAAGTTAATACAAAGCTGTATGAACTAGTTAGTCTGTGCATAATGGGAGATTTTTTTGCCTTCTTTAGAATCAAATAATGATATTGTTCTAAGTAACAAATGACCAACATTCGCTCTCTCGATTTGATTTTATGTGAAATATTAAAAAATCGAATCAGGTAATCGTTTGACGACAAAATAATTTTTTGTGCAATTTTGGCTACACATTGATCTATCAGGACTAAAAGATTTTTAATCTCCGATGATCTTTTTACTTGAAAGTAAAAATAGGTCATATTTCTCTTTGACCGTAAAATTAGGTCAATCGTTAATGTAAGTTTAATTATACATTTGATGACTATAGATGCTATTAGTATCCTTAATATTATTCGCAACTAAATGTGGATGCCATTGGTTTATTCTGACTTTCCCACTTCTCTTATTTCTGGATCTGTGGACGATTAGGATGACATTTTCTATGAGCTAAATGACCGAATTAATATGAAATCACATTAAGATATGTTTGAAAAATAAAGAGTTAATTGAGAGCAATATGATACTGGAGGTTTGCTTCAAAACGACTAGAAATTAATTAACAAATGCTTGTTTGAATGTTTATCAATGTGGTAAAATTAGCAACCTTCTGACAACGAGGCAGTGAGAATAGCTGCCTCGATCCGTTTTGACCTTAATTTTGTGTTAATGAAAATGCATCTGTGGACACTGAATCGATGGTTATCATCCTTTAAGCAAATTTATAGCTGGTCCCGACATGAGGTAACAACTTGACATTAAAAAATGTTTCTTCTTTGCGATGGCAACACCCCGAAGGGATAACGATATTCCCATTCGCTAAAGGTCGAAACATTGCTGCGGCGTTCACATGTTAAAAATACTCTCCAACAAATTTGGCTGGAATCCAGTTTATGACACCGAGGATCATAAAACTAGACTTGTTCCACAAAGTTCAGCTGAGAAAAAAACAGGAACTACTTGGCCCACGAGAAATAGAGAAATGCATTATTTAAGAGATGTAGCACTATACCTATCAGTTTAGAATTACTGGAATCCAGAAGGAAGCTTTTCGGACACGTGCTGAGGATGGAATTAACATCCCCACCTAACAAATCTATGGAAACATACTATGATAGTCAAGAAGGCCGCTATCGTCGAAGACCAAGTACAACAATGCTAACAGTTTTACAAAAAAAAAACCTGGTTAAAATTAAAAGAAATTTAAAAACTGCCGACAACCTTGACACTATGAGAGCTTTGGCTAAAAACAGAGGAGCATGGAAAAGGAAGACATCTAACATTGTTTTTACTGTACATGGCTCTCGTGAAATGCTTAATTAAAAATAAATTTTTCTAGTGCGATTGACTCAAGAAAAATTAAAGAAAATAAAGAAAATCATTAATAATCTTGACAGATGGACATTACTCCACTTGACATACCTCATGTTAAGAAACTTTATTAAAAATTTATTTAGACGAAGAAAAGTCTTATATTTTGCACGGTAACAAAAACTACGGCTTTTTGTAAAGAAAAACATGAATTAGTGCTAAAAAAACAGAGGTACATCTTAAAATCACAATTTCTTAGTCAGGACATAATTATAATCACTTCACTGAAACTTCGTTTTCGACAATACGACATGTTTGTTATGCCAATATTGCTATGCAATTCAGGAACATGGGTATACCTGGAACTATGGTCCACATGGATGGTAGCAACTCTGAAATAATGATTATATTTTGTGTTGTTTAGTTAAGTCGTGTCCTTGGAAATTGCATGAACGAGTTTCCTCAACTCTCCCGATCCGTTGCAATTTGGAGTAGCCTTGATATAGGAATTCCCGTGACCTCCTCCACCGTGGATAGCTATCAAGTCTTTGGTCGGCCAGGTCTTTTCTTCCGAGTGATATTGCTCTGCATAATGGTTCATTCAAGGGAATCAGAGCGGACAACATGCCCAATAAACGCCAATCTGTGTTTTACGATTCTTCCTTCTAGCGAAATGTCCGTTTCCACCCGTTTGAGTACATCGATGTTTGTTAATTTAAAAGTCAATGGATTCTTAGTAACCTCCTCCAGTACCACAGCTCAAAAGCATCAATTTTTCGTCTATCCACCTTTTTCATATCCATGATTCTGCGCAGAATAGAAAAACCAGGAACACAATTATATTAACCAGTCTGCATTTGGTCCTTAAGCAAATATCTTTGCTTTTCCAAATTCTATTCATTCTCTGGAAGGTTTCTCGTCCCATGGCAATTCTTTTCTTGATTTACAAGCCTCCGTCATTATTCCGATTAATTAGACATCCCAGAAAGACAAAATTATCTCAAATCTCTTGTTTCTTATTCCCAATTTTTAGTTCCATTAATAGCAGTAGTCATAATTTTGTTCTTCTTGATATTTAGCAATAAACCAAAGACGACGCTCTATTCTCTGAATTTTAGAATCAACTGCCTGAGGCCATTCTCTGTTTCAGCCAGTAAGGTTGTATCGATAACATAGCGCAAATTATTGATGTTGCTGCCTCCAATTTTAATCCCATTATTTGATACAGTATCCAATTTAGCCATGATCATTTCGGCATAAATATTGAATAGGATGGGAGATAATAAGCATCCTTGTCTTACTCTTTTACTAATTTTAAACCAATCGGTATCTCCATACACTGTTCTAATAGTAGATTCTTGATCCTTATAAAGAGATTTGATAAGCAATATCAGATGGGCATCGAATCCAAATTCTTTTAAAGCGGACCACAGCTTGTCATGTATAACGGAATCAAAAGCTTTCCGATAGTCAAGTCACGTGTGCCTCGTCCCTTCCTGAATCCTGCTTGGACATCCGGTAGAATCATTTCGGCATTTGGCATTAGACGATGTTGTATAATGTCACAGGCGCAACGCTTTACCGAGCGCTACGCGTTACACTAGTGGACTTGGAAAAAAATCAAAAAAAAATTTTTGATTTAATTTATCAAATTAATATATATAATTTGACCAAACTAGTGCAACAACAACAACAACGATTTATTGACAAAAGAGTTAAGGAGATTTCTGTAGGGTATTACATCTGAGTCCTACCATAAGGCTTGGACTCTACACCTGGACCCTTCCTCCTTTTTTTATTATTAATCTTTTTCTGAACGTTTCTCCCAGCTTTTTAATCTTTATTTTCACAGCTTTATGTATGTGTCCTGGACCTTTGATCTCCTCCTGAAACCATTGATCCGATCCTCCACAATCTTGCTAATCGGTTCCAGGAGCTTGTTTTCGTCCTCGTTTAGACAGTCTTTCAGTTTCTTTTTTAAGGAGAGCTTAATTGCAGCTCTTCTAGTCTTCTCTAGGAGGGATAAGATCTTGTCCCTTTTCGGAGAGAAGAACCACCCCTCGCACCCATAAAGTAGGCTAGGGAGAATAACTCCCTTGAAGATAAACAGGTAAGTGTCACGGATAACGTGTAACTTCCGTGTACATAAGAGCGACTGAAAGGCTCTCTTTCTCCTCTCCTTTATGTTGTCCATGTAATCTCCTGCGTGTCCATAGTCGACCCCCAGGTAGCGCAGACTGTGTGAATTGTTTACTCACAGTGTGTATTCTTGTTTCAGGTGCTTTTTCTAACTGCTTATTCGGAGTGCGCAAGATTTTTCAGCAGAGACCTTTAGCCCTCTCAAGTTGCACCAAAGCTCAATCTGGTCGACATACTCCCGGATTCTTCCTTCGGATATAGAAGATTTTAGAGATGTGTCCACCACGATTACGTCATCTGCATAAATAAAAAGACTAGTATTAATATTCCTCGGACGTGGAAAACTCGCCATAAATATATTAAACAAAATAGGGCTCAATACTGAACCTTGAGGGACTCCTCTTTTGAATGATATTGCATCAGATATATATCCACACACCTTCACAAAAGATTGTCTTTCCTAAAGATAATTTCTTAGCCAAACAAATAGGTATCTTGGAACATATGCTGATACAAGCTGCTTTAACAACGCTTCATGGCATACACTGTCGAATGTTTTCGAGATATCAAGACATAATAAGTTTATTTGTCTCTTGGAATCCTTTGCTTTTATGATTTCAGAATTCAGTAGAAAGAAACAGTCTGTACAGCCTCTTCCGGGACGAAAACCACATTGCTCCGGAATCAGAATGTTGTTTTCTTCTATATGTCTACTTAGCCTTTTGAAAATGATACGTTCAATCACTTTCGCGAAAGAACATATTAAGCTAATTGTCTGTAGCTTGTCGGATCTCTCTTTGGCTTCCCTGGTTTTGGAATCATCCTCACAACAGCTATCTTCCATATTAAAGGCAAGTGGCCAAGTCGCAAACACCCATCATAAAAACATCGCAGATAGTCAAACAAACTATCCGGACCCTCTTTGATAAGTTTCATTGATATGTGGCCATATCCTGGAGCATTGACCTTGCATTCCCTGATAGCTGTCATCACTTCAAAGTTGCTGACAGAGCTATCAGCAATAGGTAGTTCTTGTCGGAGTGTTCAAATATATCGGCAGACACCTTTTTTTGTCATCAGGGATCAAACTCCACGGATCCACACCCTGAATTTTTTGGAGCTGATTCCTGAATATCGAAGGTGTTTCCTTCGTTATGCATACTCCCCCGTCTGGTTTATCCAGTATAATTTTTTCTGGACCCGACTTCGGACACATTATCTTCTGATAGCATTTCCAAAAAAAGGGATTCTTCATATCAATTTTTGTAGCCTCAGCCCTTCCCCTCATAGTTGTTAAAATAACGATGGAAGAACTCGATAACCTTAAAAATAACTTACTCCCAGTTAGAAACGAGGTACTTACTAAGTAACCGAATAAGACCATATCCGAGAAGGACTGGACTGACTTTATCGAGAATGCCTACAACAAATCTATTGAGTCTACGGACGGCTTTATTTTTCGATCATTTGTACCATTCTGTCTCACTCAAGGACTTAATTTCGTCAATTTTTAAGATCCCCACCACGTGACGCTCCCGTGTGATAAAGAAGGCGACAAATATACAAGAGAATGCAACCCTTCTGACAATGAAGTAAATGAGTTGGTGAAAAGATCCTCTCAGGTTGTCATTGTCGCTTGAACTCATCGATAATAATGATAATATAAGGGACCTTGAAAATTGTATTGAGAATCTGGAGTTTTTGTTAAATGACGATTAGTTTTTTATGTTTTTGTTATATTTGCTTCCATATTTAAATTCGGTGATTTTTAGTCTGGTAGTTAAGTTTTTACCAATGTTGCCTGACAACCACGGATCATTCTACGGAGACATTGATTTGGAGTTGTCTCAGAGGGGGAAACGATTAGATGGACTATAAGAAGGACAGTAATGGAAGGTACACTGCTTTCTATTTGTCAGGTTGCAACGCTTTTGCATGACAGTTCCATTGTGAAAGTGTATTGGTGGTGACTTAACTTAATAACAGGATATGAATATGTATCTCATGACGTGTGAAGGTCTCATCGCTTAAATTGTGGTCTCTGAAGACTTAGATACAATAAGTTTTGAACTAAAAAATGTCGGATGTTCAAAGTCTTCAAGTTCAAATTGCCAGGTTCTCATTTAACTTGAGAAAGTATCGATTTAAGGAACGTGTGATTGGTGCTAATAAACTGATACTCTTCATTAGTTTATTTATCGTTAAACTGATTATTTGATCCAATGCAAGTCTTTGTTGGTCCAATTCTGCCTCCCTAAATTCTTTCGACAAACTATAGATTCAAAACATAATGAATAACGGAATAGTCTTTTTTTGAAATGAAAAGATGGGTCCTTTTTGACTCTCGCACGACTATTGGGCGTCTCCTGTGTTAAGTTGATCTGATGAAGTGTTTGGTGGATACTAGAAAAAAGAGAATCTTTAATCAAGTAACCGCATGGTACATCCCAATAATGAAAATCAAAGTTCCACAAGGAGTACTTAAGACAGTTGGAAGACGATAAAACATCAAAAGAAAAAATCTTAAAATATGTTCTTTGGGAGTCCTCTTGTTCAGTCAATTTTAAGATAATAACGGAGAGTAAAAGACACTGCTTCAGTATAACCTTGGTCGTTATTTCAACTGTTGATCCATTAAATTCTCATAATGTATTAAATCAGGTCAAATGTGGAGAGGGGTGCTGTTTTGATAGCTTTCAGCTTCAGGATGCAGCCTCATTCAAATAATCGGTCTTCCTGTTTTATATATACGGACAAAAATTCATGAGTCTTATAATGACCATAAAATTAAGTTGATTTTTGTCATTCTTCCATCAGTTTAAAAAGGGTCCAGCTTGCAGTTGGGTTCGCTAGATCCTTATGGCAGTCGTTCAGGCTAAATACTGTATGAAAACCAAATAGGAAGGGAATTCTGTCTTCTCTGTATTTGTTTATTCAAAAATTTGACTCCATCAGAGAACAAATAAAATAATAAATTGGCATCGTCAGGTTTTCTGTCTGATATTGATCGGGCTCATACTTTGGAGTATTTCTTAGCTACATTATAGTTGAAAGCACTCCATATAAAAATGGACCAAGGAAACTGCCGTTTTACATTTTAGGTTTTTGTGATTTTTATCATCATCTTAGGTGGCATTAAGGAATCTGCTGTGTCTCATTCAATTATTAGACATCTCCATTATGACCTTTCAGGCATTTAGTTCCTAATGGAGTTACCCCTCATGATCGCGAGCCAAATCTTCTGTAGACATCTTGTCAATTTAGGCTCTCCCTTGCTCACTCATATAAGCCGCCTGATCAGCCAGATAAACTTTGATACCGGGTTCAAGCACGCTAAACTTCTCTTTAGGTTATACGTGGATTTTTAACATCTTTTTAAATCTATTTTGTAATAAGTGTCCGTGCATGTTCAGTCCCAAGCAAAAAACCTCCCTTGGCTCTACGGCAGTGTTTCTCAACTGAGTCCCTAGAAGAATCACCATTAATTTAAATTTAAAAATAAATAAAATTATATTTATTAAAATTTGATAAATATTTGCATAGTAAATTTGTTGCAGCGTGTTCTTCATGCTGGCCAAGTTGCTTTATCTCGCTGATATTCCCTTATGTATTCGCAACACTTCTTTAAAGACGTTAGAGTTAATTCGCGAGGGATAGTCAGACATTGAGTTTTTCATAATAAAAGGTACTGAGTTTATTAATTGAATAGGTGAAACTTTGGAAATCTTGGACTCATCGGGCACACGACTTGTGTTTTTTGAAGTGGAAGTGTGATCGATGAACTGGCCATTCTATATAGCTGTGCGATGACTTCCACAGTCAAATGTTAGTGTTTTATGAGATTGTTAGGCATTGAGGACTCGACTTTGTAACGAATCAATGTCTTCAAAAGCAAAATGATTAGTGGACAGTAGAACATAACCTCTGCACGGCTATAATTCCTGTCGAGGTATTTTTTATTATATGTCAGTGTCCTTTTTTCAAGGGTGTCAAAAAGAGAAACTCGATGATTTCTGGTGCTGGAACAGATCAATGGTCATTTTAGTGTAGGAATCATACAAACAAGGAGGCGTAATTGTTAGACATGGGAGATTGGGGCACATTTTTCATAGTGGTCTGTGGAAAGGTGGATTAATAAGTGACTATTAGGTGAAAGTTTGTAAGAGGTGAATCCTCAAATAAAGTCAATAAGGGAATTGAATAAAGGTACTTTTTCGGAGACAGGCGTTACTTTAGTAATATTGAATCTTACCAGTTTGGCTGGAGTGGACTAAAGGACATGAAAATATTAAAACTCTAGGATTAGGAGGATTTCAGTCGTATAGAACTAATAATAATAAAGGAAAAGTTCAAGCTAGGACATCGAAATTTGTATCAAAGTGTCATATAGTAAACTACACCAAGATCTGCATATTATACAGGAAAAGGACATAATATTGCTATGTAATAATCCCCATATAATAATTTTAAATTTATTGAACCAAAAAATTAATTTTAAATTAAAAAAATAAAGTGATTTATTATTACATTACATTTAGATTATTAACTACATTCTGAGATTGAGATATGTCTATTTACTAGTAGAGGTCACTTTGGGAGGACAACCATGGTTATATTACGAAACAAGTCACTCTTTTACTTAATTTGGAAGCATTTCTCAGAGGAGACAACCAGATTTTTTTGGGAAGTGTTATAATGACCATTGGGTACCTGCACACTAATGGTATCGTCTACAGATACATGAAGTTGAAAACCTAATGATTGACTCACTGGGATACATTAAAATGGTTAATTTCCTCTTATTTTAGGATGACTTTGGATTTGCTAAGAGACTTTTTAAAGGCTTTAAACATAAACAATCTATGGTACTCATGAATATATAACTACTGAAATAATCCTCAACAAAGTACATGAATGCTGTAGATTATAGGATTTTGGGGTACTTATATTTGAGTTACTAAGTGAAAGGTAATCTTATTTACTCACTAGAGTCTCCCATTTGTTGATAAAGATCCATTATTAATATACAAACAGAATTAAGATCTTTAAAGGAGTCGCCCCATTGACTATCCTCGATTTGTGGCTAACGAGTTCGTAGTTTCATGTCTTCAGTATGTAAACCTCACCTTTTGAACTTCTTGGATTTACTAAAAATAATATTGACAAGATTAAAACACATCCGTATATTCTCTTTTATATTTCAGATGTTTCAGGGATTTGATGCCTAAGCTGTTTTCTTTAAAATTTAAGAAAAGTTTACTCCCATTGTAATGATTCATGTGAGTTTTAGATTAAATCTTCACTGATACAAGAAATTTCGATAAATTTTAACCAGAACATGATTTACCTGAAGTACTTTCTGGATGGACTCAGTTACGGATTCGATTCTCAATGATGTTCACCTGGTGGAAGGTTCCACGCATCTACGATGCTAAAAGTGCTTGACGAGTGACCCCGTCATCAGTCGACATTCACTGCTGAACTGGATAGTCTATAAAGTACATACACCCAAGAATAAGAAAACAAAGAAGTGAAGAGTATTCATTGATCCTTCTCAATTAGCTATTATATCTGTTCTTTGCTTAAAATAAAGTGTATGTTCTGTCTGTGGGGAGCGATCTGATATGGCTCCTCGGAAAGTGCGAATATTAATTAATTTATTTGTCGTATACTTTTAAATTCATATTTTTCACGACAAAAGTAAAATCACAAATCCAATAACCAGAAAAAATTATGAGATCTTAAAAATCTGATGTTCACTATACGAGGAGAGGAAGGACAACAGGAATGTCTAGTTTCTGCTAAGAGTCTGTATGTCGTCTCTTCTATTCGGAATCAGTTGCTGCCGGACACCCTTCTATGCCGGAATCAGTCAGAAAGGTGCTAGTAACAAACTAATTAGGTGATAACGCTAACTATTGAAATCAGTTGCTGCCGGATACCCTTCTATGCCGATTCGCACAAGAACAGAAAGATGGTCGTTTCATCGTATCAGTCGACTCTTTTTACGACAAAAGTACACTCCCAAATCAAAGTGGAGCATCGACATGGATGAACTTTCAAGAGAGATGTTAGTGAGGTCATTCATTTCCTACAACGAAAGTCTCTACAACAAGTTGAGGATGACGGAATTGTGCCCATAGAACAACTATGCTGGAGTGAAGATCAGATTGGTGATAGTGACCAAGAGATTGCAGTTAGAGATCTAAGGAATGGCTCAAAACGAATATGAATAAATTAATACAGCCAATCAATTTTAAATAGTTTAATTCTGACTTTTGGATTTAATGTTCAACTTTGACAACTTCACAAGTAGCCAAGTTAGGAAAAAGATCGATACTCATATTTTATGATTAATTTAAATTGGTTGATCCTTGATACCAGTAATCAAGATCTATAAACAAATTGACAGCGCAGGAAGCTAAAATAAAATTAACTAACAAAAATAAATATCTCCCAAGATTTATATCGCATAAAAAACGAAAATAATACAAAAAGTAGATATTAGATAGTGATAAAGAACTGGCAAAAATCTCCTTCTGTGCTACATCGAAATTTTATATAAACTTGAATCTTGAAGAGATGGGTTTTTCTTGAAAGATATGGTTTTTTGACAGCATTTTTAGACTTGTTTATTTATTTATATCTTGGATGACTGAGATTGACAGAAATAAGGTAAAAAAACATATCAGTTCCTGCAATCGAGGGAAACATCTAACGTCTGTGGTCTTTATTAGGAAACAATGCCTCTCTCTCACAATGTCGTTATCTGGAGACAAGTTCTGGAACGAGTCATGATCAAGGGGTTAGTTAGTTTGGTTACCCTTGGTCTTTGGAATATTTTTTTTAATGAAACGTGAAAATAATTGTCGTTTATTGTTGTCGTAACGTCGAAAATTTCCGATTCTAAGAATTTCTTTCAATTGTTAATTAATATCCAAAAATTACTTTTGATTGCCTTGTTTGTAATAATGTTTTTTTTCAAAAATTACTAAAATAGTAATTTCTCAGTTTGATTATTGTATTTGAATAACTAGCAACATCCTGTAAAGTGGAGAGGTCACAAAATTTTAACGATAGAAATTTCCTACCCAATAATGAAAAATATTATCTAATTTCTGATTTAACAAATAAAATTTAAATTAACTTATAATTTTTAAGTCAACTTTTTTTTGATTGTTCCACTCGCCGTTGAGACGTCTGGTTCCCTTGTCTTTGCGAAGTTGGAATTCTTGAGTCGTCTAGGGAATCTGATTTTACACGATCATGAGTTCTCCGTGAGCGCTGAAAAACAAAAAATTTAGTAGGACCGCGTACTTTTCCAGTTTCAACCTTCACAGAGAGAAAAAATAGAAATTTTGACACCACATGGCAGTACGCGTCCTAAATCCTTATATAAATGTTTTTAGCTATAAAAATGTATTATTTCAGCAGTGTGTCTACCGCGCTCCTGACAATGTTGGACGGGCAAAGCGTGTCGACACAAGTAGCGTCCCAGACCAATGGTTTCCCCTCTTCGAATTGGAAAATTGTGATCTCGTCGGGACGTTTTCCGTCTCCTCTGTCCAGACCAACTGGTTCTAGTATGGCTGGGTATCCCGCAGAATTCAGAGCTCGCTTGACAATTCCGTTGATCGCCTTGTGTCTTGGGAATCGTCCTGCACTCCTTCGACAAGAGAGGGCTTGGAGTCCATAACAATCGACGGTTGCGCCACATCGGCATTTGTGAGTCCGGCAAATCTCCAGTCCAAGTCTGGTGGAGATGCCGATGCGGACAGTATCGTCATCAAGGTGGGTCCCGACACTGCCAACTGGGAGTGCATTGATCAATGCGCCACTCGATTCGCATCTTCCAGTGACTAGACAGGCACGTCTGTGTTGGTTTGATTGGTTCAGAAGCCTCTCATATTTATCCTCACAGATGGTCCTGTAACGATCTTTCTGCTCAGGCATCATCCTCTTCAAATCCTCCATCTCTGTGATTTCAGCTGATTCTGTTTGGAGTTGGAGAATCTTCCTGACCAGCAGTCGGCTAGAGCCCAAAGAGGATAGATAAGCAGGGCAAGCCCGATCTTTCGTTGAAGGGATTCCCAGTCCGCCCAGGCTAACGGGTAGGGTCACTTGGTCCCACCCTTGTTCGTCAAATTTCACATTTGTGATACGTTCAATAGTACTCAGGAAGAGAGAATCGATAGCATCGAGATGTTGCATTTTCAAGTAGCACGGTGCCCCCCGAAGAACGTAGTTCAGTTTCTGTGCTGATAAGGCGTTTCTCAGGAGGAATAGGGAGGTCTGTGCGTCCAGCATCTCCAGACGTCTGAATGTTGTTTTTAGTTGATGTTCTTTTGTTCTTAGAGTGTTACTGATTCCAGCATCAGTAAGAGGGCATCCAAGTATTTCCAGTTGTTCTGATTTGGTTTCTGTGGCTTTCTGAATGATCTCTCTAAACATACCAAGGATCAGATCCCATTCAGACTGTGGAAATCCAAAATTGGTTACTTCACACTTATTGGTGTTTAGAGTTAGGCATGGGGATTCAAATTGTACTATCAGACTTTTCAAACAATCTAGTACATCCTTCGGATGGCCGCCCATGGTGCAATCATCCAAATACCATACTCTCAGAGGAGTGGAGCAGTATCCTGTGATACGGGCAATTCCCAGGCTGAACAAGGCGGGCCCCAGTGGGTCTCCTTGTTGGACTCCAGAAGACGATGGAATGTAATATTGGCCATGTACCAGACTGGATGGTTTTCCGTACGAACTATGAATATAGCTGTACACTGATGGGTAGTATGTGAAGCAATCCTCCAGAATTGTATCACGTCGTATCGAGTTGAAGGCATTTTTAATGTCAATTTTGACGATTACGTGAGGAATGTTCACGTTCTTTTCGGTGAATGTTCGGACAGCATGAACTGCCGCTTCACAACCCCCCGGTGTGCCGACCCCTATTTGGGTTGGTTGCAGCTGTGTTATCAGCGTAGGTAGGATTGCTCTGCATACAAGCTTTGATGCCAACCGACGGAAGACCATTCCGACTGCAATAGGGCGTATTCCACCTCCCTTCTTGTCGAATGCGATTAACTTTGCGGAAACATTACGTGTCGAATTGTTTCTGGTAGTGTCCCTGATAGCATCCTGTTCATTAGTTTGGTGATAGCCAACACGAGCCGGACCCCAGAGTTGCCCGTGTTATGAGCAATGAGATCTTTGATGTGACCCGGACGGAGCCCATCTAGTCCTCCACTGCTACTCGGGACGAAAGAGAGGATCCATCTTTTACGTCCTCTTCAGAGACAAGCAGATTGGGTAATTGTCCTGGGCAAGGGGAACCCGGTGGTCGTTGGGAAGACTTGGGTGTCGCTCAACAAGTGATGCGTAGGACTGTTCGGACGGCTCAATTATACATTGTTGATCTGCAAGGATCCTCACCGCAGCACGGATACCACCTTCCGAAAGTTTTCGACGGATCGCGCTTCTTAATCTCTGAGTGTCCGAGATAGTCGATGTTGGCTTCTCATGGTTTTGAAATTTGTAGGTGAGCTATTCTGAGTCTGCCAATAGGTTCTTTGAGAAGAATGTGTAGACATTTCCTTTACTAATGACGCAAGTGATTTCTCTCTTTCCCCCTCCTATGGGGTATGCATAATGTGAATGGAGCAAATCAAAATAATCGTACCCAATCATCAGAGTCGTCCGAAGAAACTGCCCTTTCAATACACTCACATAGGCAGTCCGCGACAGATATACGGGCAGCTTTGGGGATCCTAATCAGGAGTCTTCGTGTGTGTGTAAGGTTGGAGATCAATTCAAGTATTTCCTGATGGTCTAGTGGAACATGTTCAGAAGGGTAGCGTAGGGAAGAGTTTTGGATAATTTTAGGTAATTATTATTATAAAAAATTTACATCAATTTTTGTTGGCATAACATAATTTTTGACAATAAAATCAAAAAAACTAACCCACTAATCACGTTGTCCTGATGCCTAATAAAGTTGCCATAAAATCTACTGAAGAGTACAACAACATAAAATCCATGCTGGAGGGACAAGACCTGAATGTACCAGCAGCTCGGAAGTATAGAAAAGCGTTTATTTAATTTTAATTAAAATTTTAAGAGGAATAAAAAGGAATTTAACATTATCGTCTTATGCTAGCATGTTCCGGAATTAGCTCCTTTACAGATATGAGGTCGTGTGTACGCACGTTCCTGAATTTTCCCTCTAACGGGTAGGGGAAAATGCCGCGTTGTCATAAGCACGTAAAATGCCTAGGGTTTCGCTCGTGCCGTACACTCGACTATCCTCCCAGTCAGCCCTCTTCATCTAGCTCTGTTCCTCGTGCGTTTACGAATATCTTCAAGATCGTCTCCAGTTTTGAGTTGACCGCCAATTAGTGCGTAATCGGTATTCAGGCAAGAGGGAAGAGTACATCTTGGCCATTTCCGTGATTTGAATAGTAATCTTCCATGATTGCAAGGAATCACTTCGTCCATTCTCAGATCATGTCCGAAAAGTCGCCAGCGTGAGGTAATTACTTCTCTGCTTATCAGTTTGCATTTACATAATTTGTAGAGAATCTGTTAAGGTTCGTTTTTGATGTTCCCCATGTTTCCGAGTTATATAATAGGACTGGTTGTATGAAAGCGTTATATAAGCGCATCGCAAGACTTAAGGAAATTAGTTTTCTGCGAGTCCAAATACTCCACATCTTTTTCAATGCACACGATGCCAACATCTTTCTGCGAACAATGTACCCAGCATCACCCAAAAACGACCGAGCCTTTTAGTAAACCTCCATTTCTCATCAATCCGTGTCGGTAACCGCTGACCGAAGTTAACTCCGTTTTTTTCTGAATTGATCTTCAAAGACAACTTCTCCAGAACTGTTGTGGCTTTATTTACTACAGTTCTTAGTACCTTCACATCATCAGATTACAAAATCGATGTCGTCAGCATCGATTAATTCCATAAAATGATTATTTAAGTGACCCAATTCTTTTCTAACGTCTCTCAAAGCAGATTCCAAATAGATTGCAAAGAGAAAAGGCGAAAGCGAGTCCCCTTGCGGAGTACCAATCACGGTCGTGAATTTTTCTGAATAGCCCTTCCCCACTTTCACCATGAGGCTCGTGTCAGCCAGCAAAAAACGCACAATCCTGGAACAGTCCTCATCAATTATGTCTTTGAAAACTTGCAATAGTTTATCTCGGCAGACACAGTCGAATGCTTTCGATAAGTCGACTCCCAGAATATACATTATTTTTCTGTAACTCAAACATATTCCCGTAAGCCACCGATGACTCCATACTATATCAGCATTTGATTTTTCTGGTCTGAATCCGCTTTGACTTGGTGACAAGTATTGGTCAACTGAATTTGATATTCGATTCAATGTTGTAAGCTACAGTGTTTTTTGCAAAGTGGTCAAAAGCACGATCGCATGATTTTCAATTGGACCTGAAGACCTGCCAGGTTTTTGTAAAAGAAGTAGAACTCCCATCGCGATGTCAATTGAACAATGAGTCCTGAATATCTCGTTGAATATAAAAGTTATCTTTTCTGCTAGTTACGTTCGTGCGTATTTTAACAACTCTCGACAAATATTCTCATAGCCAGCTGCTCTGTTGTTATTCAGGCGAAGGAGTGCTCGCGAATCTCGGAATCCGTAAACACATTATTAAGTGAGCGAGGCTGTCCTTCGAATTGCTTGAGGGGTAAAGTATCCTCTTGATTGAACTCCTTGCTAAAGTGTTGGGCTATAAGTCCAGCAGAACGGTTGGCGTCCAATACAAAGTGACCGAACTCATCTTGAATTTTAAATTGGTTTTAGCGGACCCGCGCTTGAGTAAACTCACATCCATAAACATTTTTGCACCAGATTGTAATCTTTCCACTTCCAATATTGGTTGGTCCAAAAATCCGACTATGATCGGAGCACATTTTATTGAATTTCGTGTTGGATTGTACTCCGCAATTTTTTTAATTCAAATTTTTGTTCAATTTAATGTCTTTAATGTCTTATGTCTTATATCTCGTTGACGGATAGACAATTCATTGACTGTCGAGTTATATGCTCCTTTATATCTTCCATCATAGTATTTTCGCGAATCCCACTGTTTCTTCGGCAGCCGTCATTATGGTTTTAGAGATTCTTTTCCACACAATGTGGGTAGGCCATCCATAGAAATATTGGATAGATGCTGGTCCATTCTGTGGTATCTCGTGAGGAGTACAGGATTATTAACTAATTCTTCTCCCGCTATCATCTGTGTTTTTTCTGGGACGTGCAGTTTGAGTAGCGAATCTGGATCCAATTCGGAAAGGTCTTCTCCCGAGGTGTATGTACTCGCGTGACCATTAGGAAACCCCAGCCAACTCCAAGGCACGAGCGGCAGTGCCTTATCCCAAAGGCGCGGATGGAGTCTAGAGAGCTTCAAACATCCGAGGTGAAAATAGCCTCCACAGACAGAACAAGAAATTCCGAACTTTCTCAAATTGCTGATGTTGCAGGCACAATTAGACAATGACTCTTCAAATAACATCCACTGAATAAACAATAGGGTAATAGTCAAGAATTGGAGAATTAAATTTTAATAATTCATAAATATATTCATAAATTTTAATTTTTTTATCAATAAATTAATTTAACAAAAGAGGGAGGCGGTTGATGGATCTTGGCTTGGGGTTTACCCATGTCAAGAAGTTGGTGGATTGTTGGATGATGACTCACTTCGTACAGCTGTATGTCTACACCTCGGATTGCCTGTTTGCACCAAATCGAAGTGCAAATGTGGCTGTCTATCGGACGAACTGGTCTCCACCTCCTCTCATGCCGGAGCGGAATTGGCAGATCTTCTAACATTCGGCAATGAACGGCATCATTAAGAGGGCATTAGAATCGGCTGGATTCCGTTGCCGATCGAACCGACTGGTCTATTTGACAACGGAAGACGCCCTGACGACATGACCTCCTTTCTTTTGAGCGAGGGCGAAACCTTGTATGGGATGTGACCTGTGTCTGCTCTTTCGCCCCAAGCAAAAAAATAATTCACCGGGTAGACCTTCTTCTCAAGCAGAGGAAGTAAAAAATGCTAAATATTCGCGTATATCAGCGACAGGTACATTTTCGCACCTGTCGCGATTGAAACTTCGGGGAACTTTGGCCCTAAAACGCTGAAGTTCCTGAACCATTTGGGAAAACTACTAACTGACAAAACTGGTGATCTTCGTGAGACGAGATGGCTCAAGGAGAGGCTCTCTTTGGCTGTTGTCCGTGGGAATAGCTTGTGCATCTCCAACAGCTGAATTAAAATTAAAATTAACTATTCTTTTTCCTTTTTCCTTATAATAAAATTATTATTAAAAAAAAAAAATTTAACAAATGCGTCTAGTGAGATTATCTCAAGAAAAATTAAATTAAATTTGTAACAATTTAACCTAGCATGAAACATTAGACCACTTGACGTATTTCAGCATAAGAAACTCTCTAAAAATGTATTTTCGACGAGGAAAATGCCTATATTTGAAGTATTACGAGATTTCTCTTCAAAGGGCTTCAAAAGGAGTTGTAAACCTATGTGGAGTATTAGTAACTTTTGCTTGAAAGACATTGATCTTCTCTAGATTCTTAATTGACAGGTTTGTCTCCCATGAAGCAAGTCCATCTTGTTGTCGATTGTATGAATTAGAGTTCACTTAACGTTGTTCAGTTGAAACAGTCATTTCTAGTGTCCAATAGTGTTTTTACAAAGTTTAGTTTTCGTTAGGAGATGACGTTGTTGACGAATTAATTGATTGTTATGAAAGGGTAGAATAGACATAAACTCCCCTACGAATATAATTATGGACAATTACTTTAACAATGAGAGCAAACCACCTTTTAGAAGAAGACCCATAGTCACTCTACCCGTAGCTCTGAACAAGGATCTTAATGGAATTGGAAGAATACTTAAATGTGCAGAAGACCTAGAAGATCTAAGGACAGATGCGCAAAACAGAGGGCGATGAAGATGCCTAGTAAAGCAAATCTCGAAACGTGTGGCACAAACGTGACCTTAGTTAATATAACGTTCGATGGTTCTGTGATAGTGCTTTTAATATTAATAAAAAGAGGACATAGAACGTAATAGTCAATACCTTGACAGAGTTTGGGGATGAATTAAATCATCATTAAGATTTAGATAGGTAAACAGTTAGTTAGTCTTATATTTGAAGTAAAAATCCTTGCAGAAATTTAGTGACAGATAGATATTTTATTTATTTAAAACCAAAAATCACAGACAAAGTAAAAAAGAGTGAGGGCCGTCTGGTGACCCCTGCCTCCTTAAGTAGCTGACTCATCATTTCTTGGTGTTCCTCCCTAGACCGACACAATTCATGTCTGGATGAATCACTTTTCGGAAATTTTGAGGTATCAGCGGGACACCCGTTCTTCTCACGAGTTCCTAGAACGTGTTTGGCTTTAGTGGCAAAAAGAACCTTTGTAAGACTCTCGTTGCTATCTCTTGGTAGGAGTTTATTTTCTTTAGATTTGTATAGGATAGGGTAGTGAACCCGATGCTGAACAGCAGTAGCCGATAAATGGTAGTATATTTTGGGTGTATAAATGATTTAATGTTGAATGGAAATAACTTTGCACTATCCCAGTAGCCTTTTTACAAAGTTTAGTTTTCTCTGAGAAATGCAATTATTTATTTATTAACCCCAGGATCACCGAGAAAGAAAGAAAAAAGTGAAGTCAACGAGTTAGGTGATCCCAGTTCCCGTAACAAACGTGCCATCCGAAGCCTGTGCGTCTCCAAAGTTCCCACTGTCGAACGGACTTCTTTGATCCTTGCAGAGGAAGCCGATTGGGGAAGGAAATTTCTTAGCCAACCGAGTTTCTTTTGCATGGAACATGAGAGGCATAGTGGGTGTCCATCTTTCTCGCAAATGCGGAGAAATCCGGAACCACATCTACGAGTTGTAGATTCTGTCAACAGGGGAGGTATTTTTGTTCCACATTCGGGTCCCAGCATACGTATTGTTTTCCATTGCAGTAAGTTTAGTTATCGGATAGTGGCCTCTGATAACGCAAATCTCCACGCAGCAGAGCCATATTCTATAGTCGGCGCGATTGTCTGGCGGTATATGGTTCCGATTGCTTTATTCATATTCGCTGGAGGCTTCTAGATGAGGGTACGTGTGACATTCAATTTCTGTATCCTTTGGTGAAGACTTGTTGCATAGCAGGTGATTAAGCTGTTGTATATAACCCCAGGATTGAATGGTCCCTTGTGACAGGTATCGTATGTCCGATTAAGATTTCTAATTCTTCTTTGTACCCCGGTCGGAGGTGAATAGAGTACATGTTGATTTTGGAGCCGATAGCTATCAACCAATCGTGGATACAATCGACTTTCTTCTGTGCGTGTGAGACTGCTTCTGATGTCGAACTGCTTCTTGAGAAGATGGGATGACGTTGCTTACGTGTTTGCTGAAGATATTGAGATAAAAATACAAAACAATAATAATTTAAAAATATTGATTAAATAATGAAACATTGTTTTTTTAAATTAAAATTGCGAATTTAATTTAATCTGGCAAATTATTGAGTAATTTTAAAATGACTCTTGCCGACGTGTAATTAAAGGTTTATGGCTTTAATTACAACATAGCTTTTCAATTACATCAAGGACATATCAAATGGAGTCGTTTAAGAATGTGATAATGTCATAAATAAAGTCAATCATCTCAATCAGCAGACACAAGTACATGAATATTAACGAAAGATGGTTGACGTGCAGCTATATAACGCTGTTAATCAGCTAGATATTCTCTCAGATTATAATTTCATCGAAAACGCACAGTTCTTGTTATTTCAGAGGGTTGAAGATTGAGAACTCCACTGTCTCTCAAGCCGAATATCCACCCGACCTCCGTTCCTTATGTTCTAGGAAACTACGGAAATCGACGGTTCCGACAGACTCGGCTATTCTTGCAGTTCGCAATGCATGCAGTGGACCAGTCCTAAGTTAAACTTGACCTGAATCTGTCTGTATGAAGGAGGATTTCCTGGAGGACTCTTATGATGAGATGGACGTCACCAATACCTATGGTAATCTGGATGTATACACGACTCGACCTCTTCCGTTCTTAATTGGGACCGATGACTTTGAAATGACTACTTTATGGTGTTTCCAACTACAACGGCAATTCTACGGAATTGGATCAATATGAATCAGTTTTTGTCATTTAGCTGATAAAAATGAGGTTAACTTCAACGCATCAAGATCTCTGGTTGACATGTGGCTTTATCCTATTCTCTATCCCTGGATAGACTGATTGAGGACTAAATCGACGAGTCCAGGACAGGTTTCCGTTTATAGTCTATGTTTTGAAAACGGAATGCCTCACAGATTAGCGGAAAAATGCCTCTAATGCCTCACAGATCAAGGTAATTTTGATTTATCACGATAACCTTCATGAAATCGAGATTCAATGACAAAATTTCCGATGACCTCTTTGAAGATGATTCCGACAAGGAAGACATCCTTGAAAAGTTTAACTTGCTTCCTGATTTTAGAAAAAAACCAGACAATTTTGAGAATATCTTTGACAAATCTGAAAACGACGACATCTTTTCCAATGAGATGGTAATATCTCTGACCCCAGAAGGACCACTGAGATACCTTTGGCGTCTGTTGTCTCTATGGAGAAGAAAAAACGGAATTTATTTTCCTGTAAGTGATGGTGATGACAGCAATATTATACCTCTGCCCAAAAAAGCCACAAACGACAAGGAACTAAAATTATGAAACTAATGAATCAATGCGAATGGGTCAGTTTATCGTCTCCGTCAATGATCTCTTTTTTTTGAAGTCTTCAAAGGAATCCTATGACAGAAGGCCTTGGTGTCTGCTGCCTTGAAAATATTTAATAAGAAAACTGTGAATAACGTATTGAATGTTAGAGAACATTTAAGGTGAGAGTGAAGTCATTTCTACAGTGGGCAATGAAAACGCTTTTACTCTATATATATGACTATCTAGAAATGCGAGGAATATATGGAGAATGAGACCATTCCCGTTTTCACCAATTCTGTTGGATCTTCCAGGAACATGAAAGAAAGCCAGAACCCGGAAAACCTGGATCACTTAGTTAGTAGTTAACTTTTAACTTTTTCTAATCCGGTGATCTTGGTGTAAAAAAGGTTTTGGTGTTTAATGATAAAGAAGACAGTGATGAAGTGTCCCTGCGAATGAACCATTATATGTTTTCAAACTCATCCTTGGCTTCCTCCTCGGATTCTTGACAAAGAAGAAAGATTCAGATGATTAAAAATTACGCTAGTATAACTTTGGCTACAATAATTATGCAAGGCTCCGTTAAAACTGGATTTTAAGGACAACAAGCAGTCTATGGTCGTCGATGATGATCAACTTATAGTCTTCCTCTTAAATGGATTGGTCTTAACACAACTTTTGAGTGACCTGAGATAGCTGAGATTCTTCCATTTGAGTTTAGTTCGTGTAGTTGTACCAGTGATAGTCGTTCATGTTCAATTTTAGAAACAGCGATATGAGTTCTGGATAAATCTTTTCGTTCGTAAACCTATAATCTTGATCGAGACATTATTTTATATTTTCTTGTTCACATGTTTGCATGTTTACTGTGAGGAATGGGCAAGCCAATGCTCATCCTCGTTATTAAGACTTTTAATGTTTACTAAAAAATGCCACGATAATGTTGATGGAATATACGTCAAACGAGTCTGTTCCACTTTTGTCTTAACTCAAATTTGTTCGATACTTTTGAATTGAATGAACTTTAGAAAATACAGATTCTTCAGATTGGATATAGTAGATTTTCAAGGCATCTCGTGTTTTGATGACCACAAAAGCATGTGTAGGCAAACTCTGGTTAAAATTGATTTGTGCGATAAAGGTATGAAGATCCTATCACCTCTAGAAATCACTTACGAAAATATCATTGCCGCGTGTCTGTTGAAAAACTTGAGAATTCTGCAAAGACAAAGAGGTCTTTGGAGTCTGAACACAATAAGGTTAAGATGGCTTTTGAAACCATATCGAACATTCATGAAAAATAATTTGCAAGTTATTGAAATGTATAAGGATAAATACGGGAATGTGGGAATGTCTTTAATTCATATAAGTGACTTGTATGAGTTTGTGGGTAGTTACTAATGATCATGTCATTAAATGAAAGCAAGATGTACTTCCAACGACCTCAGATATTTGTGAAAGAACCAGAGAGGATGTTTGACTTCAAACCACCTCATAGAACTAGATTTTTAAGTCCAACAAAATCTCGATAGGTTAGGAGTTATATATCGAACTATTCGTCTCACTGATTTTTGCTTTTCACACAAAAAAAGAATCATACTTAGAGTGAGTTCGCATTCTTCTAACCATTCCAGACATTATCCAGTTAGTCACACCCTATAACGATTCACTACTGGGCTTCTATTAACGCAATCAAAACTCCTTGTACAAAACAAGACATTAATGAAACAAAGCTTCCTACTACGGGAAATTTGTACCCTCTTGATGCACTTTCGGTCTTGTTACTATAGGGATACTTGCGTTAACTGAGTATTGTGTTATTAAGGTATTTTTTTTCTGATTACAAGAGAATCCACTCTAGTCTCTAAAAATTATATGGATTTATATGGGAGAACTAGGTGACCGTAGATTATACAATGACACCTTACGTACTGCCCAGCTTACTGAGATTTGGTATTGAAGTGGGTTACCAGTGAGAAATCCATACCATTCCACCCATCTCGTTTTAAATGTCTTTTATCAATAAAGCTTACTTAATCAGTATGCTTTTTTAGAGAGTAATTATAATTATTAATGGCAACTTGAATCAAAGATTTTTAAATTTTTTGCAAATAATAATTACTAGTAAAACAACCACATCATTGATAAAAATCAACATAAATCATTCCTTCTTCTAATACGGTTCCAGTTCCTTCACCTACAATAACAATAAACAGTACCTTTCTACTATTTTGGGACATATCCTTTTTCTAACGACATTTACGTCATTCACACTCGCATTCTCAAACTCTTAACAGCGAATCACTCACATTTACCCCAGGAGCAGAAGTGTTAGGGCCAACAACCGTCACGTAGTTAATCTAAAATCAGAAAACTCAATACTGCATCCATATCTACAATCTGAACCAACTCGAAGTCCATCTTAGCATCCTTTAGATCACCCAGAGTTCGAAGAATTATTCATAAACAATTCATCCAAGTAATAATTTGGGAGGTCTTTAAAGTTCATAATCATCTTCAACTGTAGGATCTACCATAGTCGAACAACTTCCCAACACTAACGGACACAATATTCCCCTTAGAGATGGCTAAGATCACGACATGGGGTACCTGATATAAACTTACAATCCATTCTGAGAAAATTCAGGGAACTTAGATGGTCATATTAGACATCCTGGGTCACATCAGTCACATGCATTCGGTCTCATCATCCTAAGAGTTATTACGATCCTCACATTATGTTGAATTCGCTCAATTCCACGTGGACCAAATGACACAGTTGTATAACTTCATCATGAAAACATAATGTGCCAATGACCACTAAGTTGGATCTGCTTCATTGGTTGGATTCTTTGTGCCAATGACCACTAAGTTGGATCTGCTTCAACAAATGGACAGGCCAGTCGTCCTCTCCAATAAAGGACATCTCACTAAAGTGCTCTTTTGTCCAGATTCGCGTAGGATGGGGAATTCCTGACTTGTACATTCTGGATATATGTACAAATCAACCCGTTAAAGTTCCCAAACTCTTTTCCCAACTATGTGGATATCCTATTCAGTGAATTCCGCTGTCGTTGACACCACTAACCATCCTTGCTGAAAACGTTATTAAAATTTTTATTTTTCCTTCTTTCTAATGGCGTCACTGAATCCATCTTACTGAGGAGGCGCCCAATGTTAGGCCGGCATCAAGCGGATCCTAAATTTCTTTTCCGGGAAAACGTCGTTACCTGGTGACAAGTTTTGAATGTTAGATGAGTCAGGATCGAGAAGTTAGTTTAGTTTGGTTAACCTTGGTCTTTGGAAATAATTTTAATTAAATAAATTTGTCAAATTGTCTAATAACCTCGCCATAATGTTGAATAACTTGTCAAATGTTAACAATTTTGTCAAATGTTTAATACCTTATGAATAATGTTTAATTACAATTCAAATGAGCAAAAAATCAAATTTTAAGTAAATTCTGAAGAGGGGCTAAAACTTTGCTAGACGAGGACAGTTGAAGGATGATATTGGTTCTACTTTCGAACACATAATTAAAAGTCCGGGTTGACTCAGAGCCTCTGCAAATTAATATGTAATTGGCACTTCATAAGGTGACTCACTATAACAAATCCTCTTGTTAATCAGGAAGCTGCTCTTCGTGGGCCTGAGAGCTAGATATTGTCCTACTAGGAATTAATATATGCGGATGACCTGGATTTTGCTTTTGAGGAGATCAATGATATCCAGAACTGGTCTTATTCATTCTCATGGAAATGTTTCGAGAGTGATTTCCTGAAAAACAACGAACAAAAAACCAAACTTATTACAATGTTACAGAAAGCTTACTTACCAATGAGATTAGAAAAGAGCAAAAGTCGTTCATTTCTTGCGACCTTGAAGATATGAAAATATTGTCAACAATAGTACTGAATAGACAGAAGTCGACATGGCTGAAATACGTACATGTTACAAGAAAAGTATAAGTACGATTATGCAATGCTTTGAACTACCCATACTGGTCTACTACTCGGGGACTAACTCGGACATGTGTTAATAACTTGAATGCGTCACAAATCGTATCTTGAATGATGAAAATACCTGTCCTTTTAAGTCGTTCTATATAATAATTAATTTTATTTAACGAATGTATGATTTCGCTACTGACAATTAAAATTACCAGGGACCATACTGCAGGGAGAATCCTTTATCTCGATAACTTGATGCTTTCGTTGAATTTTTATGAATCCTTTTCGAAAGGGTGGAAAACTGGTCAAAGATGTAATTTGTGTGAACGTCTAAATTCATAATTAATTAAATTTACATTTTGTCACGTTTAGTAATCTACTCCATATCATCTCCGTGCTACCTAGTTCAGTAATTTACAGAATAATATAGAAAGATATAGCCTCTGCTTTGGTATTGTCATCGATGATAGTAATTCCAGAGTTGTCACAGAGTCCAAATAAAAGTACATAGCGGCGACAGGTTGCTACGGAGATATTCAGGAAGAAATTTCAAATGTTCCATTGTCTGTTATTTTCGTCTCCTGCAGGCAACAAATGGAAAGTTGAATCGTTCCGGGCTTCGTTCGAGCTGAGATTTTTTACACATAGGATTCTGTTCCAAAAGAGAACGGGGTGGTAAACATCAAACTAGATATAGAATTTGTTAAAGAGAAGCATGTCACAACCTAAGACAGGTAATGAATATCCACACACACAACAATTAAATATTAAATTTTTTAAAAAATAAAAAAATATTAAATATATCACGTTTTCATATGTTCAAGTTGTCTTGTGATATGATAATATTATAGATTTGATGCCTCTTGATTTGTTGTACCTCAGACTGAGAAAAAGAAAGAACAAACTGAAATGTTTGGTACCATCCTTCAACATATATATGATGGATGTTCGTTCTAGTTGATATGTACAATAACCCAATATTAGCCACTCTCAGACCGTGTTGAATTGTCCAGGATGTAGTTTTTCATTGTGTTACTTTAAAGGAGGGAAATGCAAATTCAGGAATGGCTGACAATTTCGTATTAAAGTGGATTACGAGTTTGCATATTTGTTGATTCTCCCACTTTTTGTTTTTTTGATTTAATTCTTATTTGATGGGTTAGTTTTTTTGCAATCGATTTGACTATGTTTTTGGCTATTTTACAATTTATTTATTTCATAATGCTTTTAGATCAGTTGTTATATAATTATGTAATGTTTGTTTTGTATAATGCAGAGGGTTCGTTGCCATTTAATAGTGATTATATTCATTCCACCATTTGTACTGCGCATGTATTTGTGAATGTTTATTTAGCTAACTTTAATGGTTAATGTATTTATTTTGGTTATTTTGTACAGTTATCTGACAATTTAGTCACTCTTTACAAATTCAATATTAAATAGCTTATTTTAATCGTCTCAAGGTCTTTATATAAAATAATAGTGTCCACCCACAAGTGGTCAAACAAGTTAATCCAAACCAAAAAATTTTAAATGAATGTCATTATAATTATACGTAATACTGAGGGTAAAGTCTAGTGACAATCAGTTACTTATCGAGGAAGTTTTGAATATTCTCGAACGCGGTAGGTCCATATAGTATGAGGTGTTTAGTAAGCTAAATAATTTTTTAAATTTCAAATAAACTTAATAACTTTTACAAAGCTTTAAAAGTTATCTCTATTCAGTACTGGACTCTCAAAAATAATATTAATGCTTTTCCAGACGATCATGATGATTTGTCGGCGTAATGTCAACTTAAAGTAAAAAATGTGCTTAATTTTTTGGGGATATTCTTTCGGAAGAGCAAAGTGTAACTTCTGCATTTCTCTTCACTTCGATAAATTCCCACATCATCACCAAACTGAGACAGCTTTATCAGATCTAATAATACTGACAGTGCTAACAAGAATGACATTGACTGGCAACCCACATGGTCTCCAACGATAAGTCGTAATTATCATTTGGTTCACTGACTTCTTTACGATTTTGTAGTAACTAATCTCGATCTTAAATGCAAAAGCGTGATCTTTCTTAATAAATCACGTCTATTGATAAAGGAAAATTTCCAAAAACCACACAATGGATCAAACGAATCAAGTCCATCTTCATAACAATTAAAAATCGAATACGTTTTCAACTCGGAGTCTGAAATTAGATTAATTATATTTTGCATTAAATTTTTGTCTAGATATTTTTTATATTTATTATTGAGTTCACAATGAAGTTAGTTCGAAAAAAATATTAAAAATAAACAATGTAAAAATTTCTCTCCTTTTTTGCTGAAATTATCATGTTTTTCAGTGTTCTTAGTACAATTTTAAATCCACCAGGGGGATCCCTTATATAAGGTATGATTATTCTTATTCCATCGACACATATAACTACTTTAGCTTCAATCACATCCACACACCAAATGAAATAGTAGAGACACCATCAAAATAGACGAGCTGAGGATGTCCTATCAAATACTCATGGCTGTCACGTGAGCAATTAAGTAATCCGAACTCTTCTACTATATGTCGCATGCTCATTTTTTTAATCCAAAGGCAAGCTATTTTTAATTCAGAATTATTTAAATTTTTTTAATTCAAATTATTTTATAAAAGTTATTATTAACTATTATATTAATATAAAATTTCTCCTCCAAAAAAGTCATAGAAATTGGGGCGGGACCAGATGACCACAACTGCCAAAGAGCACGAGCACCAGAGCTGTGATACGTTGCAGTTCAAGCATGTTTATGAGATATTTGCGTGGAATCTAGCTGCAGCGGCAGATGTCCTACTTGAAGACCGTAGATTTACCCTCATGATCCTTTATTGTAAGGTTAACGGAGAAGTGTTAACCTGTATCAATAAGACTATGGCTTATGCGGTGCAGGCTAAGCTAGTAGGGACACTGGATGACATCTCCCTAGTGCTGTATGCAGCACAGATCACCTATGAGGAATTGACGGACATGCCCAGACCACAATAAATTGGAGGGACCTGTGCCAAGATTGCTTGGAGACAGATTGAGCTGGAATCACTGAAGGGGCACATAAGTAGTGTGGCGACAGGGGCTTGGAGAAATAGCACCGCCTATAGTAATGGGGCTAATTAGTAAACTCCGTGCTCCCAAATGGGACCTCAAAAAGTTGAGGATGGAAAAGATGGAGTTAGAGGGGGCAATAATGGTCTATAAGAGGAAACTCTATACACATCAAAGTCGATGTAAGTGAAGGAGAGAAAATAATCTGTTTAAGTTTAATCGCAGATTGTTTCCACATCGCCTACACGAAAAGGGCCATAGTGTATGTTCCCAGCAGGACGCGGAAATGATTTCTACATGGGGTAGAATGTGGGAGGCTAAACCACGCAGAGGAAATGCGTGGAATGTCCCGTACAGCGCCGCTCCTTTCTTGGCGAAATCTTGCGGAATTTTCGATTTTCGCAAGAAATGTGAGGCGGTAGTGAGACATCTCTCTGATTGGAAACGACTGGGGTCGATTAAGTTTATATTTTCTTTATCAAAAGATGCACTTCATTACACGAGTCTATGTGTCGTGGATTACAGAAAAGCATCACTAACCCGGAAACGATTCCTGATTGGGCATGCACAGGGACAACTTATTTGATCCCAAAGCTGGACAACCCCCAGTCTGCTGCAGATTACGACGATAACCTGCATGCCAACCCTGTATAACTGATGACCAAATTGGTGGCTAATGAGGTCAGGAGCTTTGTAGAAGCAAATGGGATTCTCTCCGAGAATCAGTTGGGAACTGTGCGAAATTGTCAGGGGGCAAAAGAGCAGGCTTTGATCAACAAGTGTCTGTACGGAAACTCACTTTTGTCTATGTGGGTGGATGTGAAGAAGGCTTACGATTCAGTTGATCATTCTTACCTTGTCGAGTGCTTACACAATTTGTATATGCCTGTGTGGTTCATCAGCTTTGTAGTGGCTGTGATGAATAGGTGGAGTATTCATCTGTACTATAATCGGCACCGGATATGCGAGGTAAAACTCAAGAGGGGGATTTCAGGGGGATAGCATGTCTCAATAACCGGTTTGAGCAAATACCAGTTCATTAAGGGGGTTTGTTTTACAAATCACCTTCTTTTTATCGATGACCTGAAGATGTATGCTCGAACAGCCGAAGCTCTACTCCATAGGGGTCTGTGCCAGGGATTTTTTTGAAAGTATAGGACTAGATTTGAATTATTCAAAGTCTGCGACTAACACGCAAGTATGTAGCGAATTAGTAAGAGTCCTAGAGGAACACGAAGGATATAAGTATCTTGGTGTTACCGAAACTTCAAAGTCCCTTATAATGCCTGAGACAAAGCGACAAATTACTGAAGCATTTGTAAAAGAGCAGCGTTATTATGTAAGACGTCTCTAAATGCAAGGAATTTGTTCCTAGCATTAAATGAGTATGATGTCTTGCTGCTAAACTACTACATAGGTGTTGTGGAGTTTGAGCCCAAAGGGAATGATGAAATGGATGTTATGATCCGTGGAGTACTCAGAGAGAACCATGTCCATGTGCTGGCAGCCAATAAGGAGAGACTATTAAAATTCGCCGTGGACTGTGTGGAGTAGTCCAACTAAGTGAGAGTATCGTAATGCAATGCACGACACCCTGATAGCTGGGTCAAGTGTGTCTGCTAAGAAGCACGCTATAATAACGACCGAAAAAACACGGGTAACCCACTTAAGCACAATCAGATTTTTTTGTCTGCTAAGTATGGTGTTGATGATGGCTAGTAAATGTGAAGGCGTTGATCGAATTACAATATAATAATTTGATTGAAAAAATCAACTTAAAAAGTCTTCATAAGGTCCTTTTCAGAGCATCAAGATCGCAAAATTTTTTGGGGTCGATCAACAAATACATGTCCCCACTGTAAGTCAAGGAGCATGTCGGTTGATCATTTAGCCACTCGTTGTGGATCCATGCTTTGCCACGACTATTTGTGGAGGCATAACGAGGAAGTAAGGAATCTTCATCTTCTTCTATGCAATAAGTATGGTATTCGCCACATCAGACAGTTGCGGACTCATAAGGTGCAATCTGTAGTAGAGAACACCAGGGTCCAAATTAAGGTAGACAGTGTTATCCGTACCTCGGTGCTAGTCAAGCAATAAACCGGACATTGTGGTACGCGATAAGGAGTCTGGCCAACTCCTTATCATAGAGGTTGGCATCATGTCTCAAGACCGTTTGCAGACTGTGGAGGTGGAGAAAAAAAGGAAGTATGACTTTCTAGCAAACGAGATGGGGCAGATGCTTGGTTGCAAGGTCCTTGTTATTCCTATAGTAATGACGTGGGAAGGAATTGCAACAAAGTACCACAAGGGTTATCTGAAGCAGTTGGGGGTAGATAGAAGCTCCAGGCCTATCTACAGTCCACTGTATTAAAGCGGACCCTGAGAGTCTGACACTGGAGTATAGGAGGCAGAGCCCGGAGATACAACATAGGGTTCAATTGGACAAAACGCTTTCGGAGTTGTTTCAGCAACCAGAATCGAACCTGTCTGAAAAGGCTGGCGAACAAACAGGCGAGGAAGGTTGTTGACTATTAAATGTTAACTTATTATTTTATTATTAACCCCGGATACACCGAGAAAGAAGTTAAAGTAAACAAATAATTAAGTGTATCCAGCTTCCACTTCTACAGAAAGTACATCCGGAAAAAAGGGTAAAAGACGTCCATAGTTGCAGTTGTGGAAACCCCTCCAGTGGAGTGGGGGAGAGCAAATAATCCTTTTTTTCGTGAAGGCCTGGCACTAAACGCCACCTAGACAAGTGGATCACATGATGCCACTCTAATAGTTAGAGAGAAGAGGAACAGACGAAAAAAACAGAAACTTCAATCAATTAGCCGCGATGCACCACATGGCGCCACGCGGTTATTTTCCATCTTAACTTGTTATTGTTGGTAAAATAAAGTGGGTTCTTAATGATTGCTTGGTATCTATCGCCATAAAAATATTTAATTTATTAAAATTAAAAAAATTAAAATTAAATAATCACGTTTTCGTATATTGCTTAGGTGGCACTTTAATGGGGAAGCAGTAAAATGAAATTTCAAACCATCCATGAAGTTAAAAATAAAGCATTTGACATTTTTAAACGACCAATACAGGACAGTGTTAGGGACCTGCCTATTCTAATAAATAGAAAGTCTGAGTACGACATTCCCACTGATGGGAAATATTACTGCTATTATTGCAGGTTTAATAATTTCACATGGAGTTATTACAATCGTGCGAGTTTACAGGAGAAACAGGGATCTCATGAGGAACATCGAACGAAAAAGAGGTGAATGCTGAAGAAGCACTCTGAATACATAACAACTTCAGTACATTTTAAAATTGGGAGAATGCGAGAGACACCATCATCAGCAGGACTAGATTCCTTTACATGAGATCCCGGTCGACAAATTATTCATTTATTTTTCCCAAGTGATAACTGTAAAAAGAGACCAGCATCTCCTTTTCCTTTATAGAGGTTGCCCAAGTCCCATCTTTATATAAAAGAATAGATTTTATAAGCTAGTTGTATAGTAATATTCTCAATAATAGTTCAAGACAGTGGTTTTCAACCTATTTTCTTTATCAAAATTGAGATATTCTTAGTTAATTCATTATTTTTAGGTCAATTGATAAATCAAAGAATGTTCATGACATTAAGCTTACGACGAGTCACTGAAATATGTACGGCACTTATGACACTTAGTCACCTCAACCAGGAAACTTCAGTCATGCATTTTCTCAAAACCATTTAATTAATCACTTCAAAATTTTTCGCTTTAAAATTATTCATTAATCGTGTTAATACAATTTCTGTGATCTCACGATAGAGAATTACTGATGAGAATCAAGTCATGTCTTATCAGTAATGTACAGAACCTATATTTATCAAGTACTAAATTTAGTTAGAAGTTGTGCAGAGTAACTCACCTAACAAGCGCATCTTTTTGAGATGAACAACTATAAAAATAAACTTAGTAAGCATTACAAAGATCTAAAGTAATCTCTAATATATTGATTATTTGCTTGACATAGTCCAGCTGTCGGCTACCTTTTAAGACAATGCCATTTTTTGTATTTTTGACAGTAAAAAAAATTGAAGGACCACTTTTAAAACAAAGAGAAAAACAAAATTAAATTTAATCTAATGTAATTAATGACATAATTGACCCTGATTTCTTTCACAAATAGTGAAATTGCAGACGCTATTTTAAGGTCATCAACGAAAGACTAATTTGTTTCGGAGTCTTTCGTGTTCTTGGTTGTGGTTCTTCTTTACATCGATCTCTTAATGCGACTATAAAGTCGCAAAAAAAATGTTATCAGTATTTGGAGTGTGAAAATCTTTAAGAAAAAGATTGAATAATGTTGGTTAAGTGGAGATTCTTGATGGATCACATTCGGGAGGTTCTGAGATTTTGGCATGTGATTTTCTCTTTTCACTTATCCTTTTTGGCCAATGACAAGGAAAGCGAACTACTTAGGGGGTTGAAATGGAGAAAATATTTGCTGTCACTATCTTCCTTTCTCTAATGTACCTTTACACAATTTACTGACTCATAGATATATTGAACAGGTTCGTGTCCGTAGAATCATATAGAAATGAGGTAGGTTGTAAAAATGAGTGATTTCTGGAGGAGTAATTTTTCCTGTGTTCATGGTATCCACACAGTATTGATGTTGGCCGGAAATAGCAAGGGTCGTCTCAAGTTTATTCTATTCAATAACGGATATATTAAAGAGTTCTTCCAAATTGGTGGAAATTTGTTTTTGCATATCGAGTGACTGAAAAGTTGGGTTATCGTCTCAATTATGTGGTCCCGAATGCTTCAACTCTGCTATAAAGATATCCAGGGATAACGTGTTCTTTATATAATTGGTCATAGATAATACATATTCAGTCTGTGGAGGTGCTTGTCCGGCAATTTCTCCATTCTCCAAAACTTATAGTAAGGTTTGTGGTTTACTCTTTAGTTTGTTTCTCTCCTTAATAAGAACTATTGTTTCAATGCCGAATTTCTTGAAAAATAAACATATTGAGCGCTGCAGAATAACTTAAGCTCAAAATCAAACGGCGACGTCCTATAGAGGGGAGGTTCTCCATCCTATTTGAGAGGCAACCCTTAATGACGGACATGAACCCAATCCATAAATCACGTAAGAAATCGACAATGTTTTAAAAGGTTTTGTTAATTTTAATTTAACTTCAAAATTTCAGTGTCGCATTGTGATCCGTGTACAAATAATGATTCTCATTGGATGGATTAGCAAGTAAAGATCTGGTGAGGTTGGGGAGCCTCCGCATTGTCGTCCTCGTGTATTTGTTATCTAGCGTGAGTTAGCCTCTTTGGTTCAGTTGTTGGTCTATATACCAGAGAAAGCTCGTCACATTCAAGTTGGCACGTATTAAGACCTCTTCCATTCATGCGAAATGATTCCTCAAATGAAAATATGAAGAGTGGTTTTTCCAGCTTCTGTTGACCATTCCTTGTTGACGAGCCTTTTAGTTCTTTCTTAGATGTAATATCAATTAGAATTAAAACACCCTTCAACACAGGTTATTCCACAGTATGCACTAATATAGATTTGGCTTTGTCCACATCACACCTTTTATTGGTTACTTAAGTATTCTTCTACAAGCCAAAAGAATATTCAAATATAAGGTCGACAATCCTGATAATTGTCATCTGAGTCAATAAAGTTATGGGAACTAAGATATTATTCATTATGAAAACTTTATTTTCTTTCCTTCGTTGAATCGAAGAAACATTCTCAATAAACTTTAATGCGAAGATCCACACTCGTTACTGGGCCAGAGTCGTAATCATTTGACATTGAATTGTCATTTTGACATTAATATTTGATCTTAAATAATAGATTTAATATCACCAATTAAATATCTGCAACTGAGGCAAAGATAATCTAAAAGCAACAAAGAAAATACAGAGTTTTCCTATTTATTTAATAACTTTGTCATAAAATTTAATAACTTTGTCAAAATATTTAATAATTTTGTCAAAATACTTAATAACTTTGTCAAAATGTTTAATAATTTGTCAAAATACTTAATAACTTAGTCAAAATGTTTAATAATTTGTCAAAATACTTAATAACTTTGTCAAGGGTCAAATTAAAAGAAACCAATTTTATAATTAATTGAAAAAAAGCGCATTTCATTCTCAAGATGAACTTGGTGTGATTCAAGCTGTCGCTGTGTACCTGTATGTTTGTGGAGAAGGATCTAGTTATGTTTGGTTTTGTTTTGAGTATTCGATAAGGGTTACCCGAATTGGTGTTCTAGAAAGGGGGTATAGTTGGTTTTTATTAATTTTGTGCTTCGTTTTACTGTGTTCTTTATAGGTAGGGAAGATAAACGTTTATGTCTTCATGCGAGTGTTTTGATCAATTTCGGAGTCTATCGAAAAATGTTGCATAAACCATTCTGGTCAAAATATTTTATTAGACAACTCTATTTTGGTTTATATTGCACTATTCGCAGTAAAATGAAGATGTTCCACATGAGTCTATAGTCCCATCATCGTTCTCAACTGTTTGAACATATTCCTTTTCATTATAGAGTATTCGTGTGTGAGTAAAGCTAATAGTTTAAGTCCTTATGTTATTAACTAGGATAATGCTCACGTCGTTCTGGATGAATCTGAGGAAAAACGTCCGTTCTTTAATACTTATCTAAGTCGATTCTTTCTGTAATCGTTTTTTGAAGTGAAATTATTCTTTTAGAGACAAGAGTATAGCTGTGTGATTCAGTTGTTCAACCAGGATATTAATTAAATCTTAATAAATTTGAATTAATTAAAACAATTTATATCCCAGAAAAATGAACGATTAAGTTAGTTAAATGTTAAATTTAACTCCGCAAGTTCCAAGTACATTATACTTGTTTTTATTGGCACTGCAGACTGAAATAACATTATTAATTACGTAATTCACTTGTCCGCCTGCCGCCTTTTCTAAATATATTATTTTCTACATATACAATTTATTGTCTTTGAGATAAAATCGTGAACCAAATCTTCCTATATATCTATACTAAATATAATATCATACGCCTCAGGATTATCGAATGAATCAGTGCAAACGATAACTCTATATTATTATTATTAAAAATACTCATGTATATAAACACTGTAGGAATAACTTTAAAAAGTTGAATGACATTTATTCTTAGAGGAAAGATCTACATTAATTACAAAAAAACTACATTTCGTAAAGCATTGATAAATTTTCCGCAAATTCGATCGATATGAATCTGAGGGAATCACATTCTCTAAAATCTCTATAAATTTAAAAATATATATAACAAGTAGTAAATAGTAGGCGGGAATGTTTTGTTGTCTACAGATTTTAAACTTTCATCATAATAACCACAACGACTATGAATATTTAATAATAATTACAATTCATCTAACTTCATTCTCAATAATGAAAAGTTGACATCAGGTTCAAATTCAATATTTTGAACAATTAATGCAGCTACATAAAATTCAGGTAGGCCAGTTATCGAATATGTACAATTAATCCAATATCTTAATAATTTATATTTAATACAGAGCTCTATCTATTATTGAATCGTTTTTGCATAAATTCTGTGATGTCAAAATATCGAATGACAAGTTTAACACGAAAAAAGTGAACATCTATGAGATTAAATACCAAAATAATGAATATAAGATAACCACAAGAAATAAAAATTACTACATGAAATACAGTCGTCATAATTAATAATAATTTTATTAACTAAAGTGTTGGATTAAAAATAAAATTAAAAAATAATTTAATTAAATTCACACAATTAACATGGGTTTTCGATTTGTTTAATAATTTTACCATAAAATTTAATAAATTTGTCAAAAATGTCTAATAACTTTGCCTTAATGTTTAGTAACTTTATCAAAATGTTTAAAAATTGTGTCAAAAAGTTTAATACCTTTTGAATAATGTTTAATTACAGGTCAATTTGCGCAAAAATAAAATTTTAAGTGAATCTGAAGAGAGGCTACGCACATTGACACTTCAGAAGTTGACTCACAATAACCAATCCTTTTGTTGTCTATCTGGAAGCTGCTCTTCGTAATTTGAGAGATAAAGATTGTCCTACTTCTATCTAGGAATTATGATATGCGGATGACCTGGATTTTGGTTTTGAAGTATGATGATATATATTTCTTTTTCTAACAAGAGTACTGCAGGGTAAATGAAAATTTTGTTCAGACAAGAGTACAGCAAGTTAATTAAATTGGTCTAATTTTGGAGGATTAGACGTGAAGTCAACACAAAGCAGTATGAAGTAGTTAGCCTGAGTATGATGGGAAAATCTTTTGCTTTCTTTAGAATCAAATAGATGATATTGTTCTCTCTCGAATTGATTTTATGTGAAATATTAAAAAATCGAATAAGGTAATCGTTTGACGACAAAATAAATTTTTTGTGCAATTTTGGCTACATATTGATCTATCAGGACTAAAAGATTTTCAAACTCCGATGTTCTTTTCTACTTGAAAGTAAAAATAGGTCATATTTCTCCTTGACCTTAAAATTAGGTCAATCGTTAATGTAATTTTAAATATACATTTGATGACTATAGATGCTATTAGTATTCTTAATATTATTCGCAACCAAATGTTGATGCAATTGGTTTATTCTGACTTTACCACTTCTCTTATTTCTGGATCTGTGGACGATTAGGATGACATTTTCTTATTGATCTAAATGACCGAATTAATCTGAAATCACATTAAATATGGTTTGAAAAAGAAAGAGTTAATTGAGACCAATATGATACTGGAAGTCTGCTTCAAGACGAGTAGAAATTAATTAAAAAATGCTTAGTTGAATGTTTATCAATGTGGTAAAATTGGCAACGTTCTGACGACGAGGCAGTGAGAATAGCTACCTTGCTCCGTTTTGACCTTAATTTTGTGTTAATGAAAATGCATTTCTGGACTCTGAATCGATGGTTATCAGTCCTTAAGCTGATTTATGGCTGGTACCCAACATGAGATAACAACTTGACTTTAAAAAATGTTTCTTCCTTTGCGTTGGCAACACCCCGAAGGGATACACGATATTCCCATTCGCTAATGGTCGAAACATTGCTTGCGACGTTCACATGTTAAAAATACTCTCCAACAAATTTGGCTGGAATCCAGTTTATGACACCGAGGATCATAAAACTAGACTTGTTCCACAAAGTTGAGCTGAGAAAAATAACAGGAACTACTTGGCCCACGAGAAAATAGAGAAATGCTTTATTTAAGAGATGTAGCACTATACCTATCAGTTTACAATTACTAGAATCCCGAAGGAAGCTTTTCGGACACGTGCTGAGGATGGAATTAACATCCCCACCTAACAAATCTATGGAAACATACTATGATAGTCAAGAAGGCCGCTATCGTCGAAGACCAAGTACAACAATGTTAACAGTTTTACAAAAAAAAAACCTGGTTAAAATTAAAAGAAATTTAAAAACTGCCGACAACCTTGACACTATGAGAGCTTTGGCTAAAAACAGAGGAGCATGGAAAAGGATGACATCTAACATTGTTTTTACTGTACATGGCTCTCGTGAAATGCTTAATTAAAAATAAATTTTTCTAGTGCGATTGACTCAAGAAAAATTAAAGAAAATAAAGAAAATCATTAATAATCTTGACAGATGGATATTACTCCACTTGACATACCTCATGTTAAGAAACTTTATTAAAAATTTATTTAGACGAAGAAAAGTCTTATATTTTGCACTGTAACAAAAACTACGGCTTGTTGTAAAGAATAAAATGAATTAGTGCTAAAAAAACAGAGATACATCTTAAAATCACATTTTCTTAGTCAGGACATAATTATAATCACTTCACTGAAACTTCGTTTTCGACAATACGACATGTTTGTTATGCTAATATTGCTATGCAATTCAGGAACATGGGTATACCTGGAACTATGGTCTAAATGGATGGTAGCAACTATGAAATAATGATTATATGTTGTGTTGTTTAATTAAGTCGTGTCCTTGGAGATCGCATGAACGAGTTTCCTCCACTCTCCCGATCCGTTGCAATTTGGATATAGGAATTCCCGTGACCTCCTCCACCGTGGATAGCTACAAGTCTTTGGTCGGCCAGGTCTTTTCTTCCGAGTGATATTGCTCAGCATAATGGTTCTTTCAAGGAATCAGAGCGGACAACATGCCCAATAAACGCCAATCTGTGTTTTACGATTCTTCCTTTAGCGAAATGTCCGTTTCCACCCGTTTGAGTACATCAATGTTTGTTAATTTAAAAGTCCAATGGATTCTTAGTAACCTCCACAGTACCAGCTCAAAAGCATCAATTTTTCGTCTATCCACCTTTTTCAGTATCCATGATTCTGCGCGAATAGGAAAACCGGTAACACGATTACATTAACCAGTCTGCATTTGGTCCTTAAGCAAATATCTTTGCTTTTCCAAATTCTATTCATTCTCTGGAAGGTGTCTCGTCCATGGCAATTCTTTTCTTGATTTACAAACCTCCGTCATTATTCCGATTAATTAGACATCCCAGAAAGACAAAATTATCTCAAATCTCTTGTTTCTTATTCCCAATTTTTAGTTCCATTAATGCAGTAGTCATAATTTTGGTCTTCTTGATATTTAGCAATAAACCAAAGACGACGCTCTATTCTCTGAATCTTAGAATCAACTCCCTAAAGCCATTCTCTGTTTCAGCCAGTAAGGTTGTATCGATAACATAGCGCAAATTATTTATGTTGGTGCCTCCAATTTTAATCCAATTATTTGATACAATATCCAATTTAACCATGATCATTTCGGCATAAATATTGAATAGGATGGAAGATGATAAGCATCCTTGTCTTACTCTTTACTAATTTTAAACCAATCGGATCTCCATACACTGTTCTAACAGTAGATTCTTGATCCTTATAAAGAGATTTGATAAGCAATATCAGATGGGCATCGAATCCAAATTCTTTTAAAGCGGACCACAGCTTGTCATGTATAACGGAATCAAAAGCTTTCCGATAGTCAATGAAGCACATTTATAAACTCTTTTTGGATTCATGGGCTTTCTCCATAATCCACCGGACATTTGCTATATGGTCACGTGTGCTTCGTCCTTTCCTAAATCCTGCTTGGACATCAGGTAGAATCATTTCGGCATTTGGCATTAGACGATGTACTATAATGTCACAGGCGCAACGCGTTACCGAGCGCTACGCGTTACACTAGTGGACTTGGAAAAAAATCAAAAAAAATTTTTTGATATAATTTATCAAATTAATATATATAATTTGACCAAACTAGTGCAACAACAACAACAACGATTTATTGACAAAAGAGTTAAGGAGATTTCTGGAGGGTATTACATCTGAGTCCTACCATAAGGTTTGGACTCCACTCCTGGACCCTTTCTCCTTTTTTTTATTATTAATCTTTTTCAGAACGTTTCTCCCAGCTTTTTAATCTTTATTCTTCCAGCTTTATGTATGTGTCCTGGACCTTTGATCTCCTCCTGAAACCATTGATCCGATCCTCCACAATCTTGCTAATCGGTTCCAGGAGCTTGTTTTCCTCTTCTTTTAGACAGTCTATCAGTTTCTTTTTTAAGGAGAGCTCAATTGCAGCTCTTCTAGTCTTCTCTAGGAGGGATAAGATCTTGTCCCTTTTCGGAGAGAAGAACCACCCCTCGCACCCATAGAGTAGGCTAGGGAGAATAACTCCCTTGAAGATAAACAGGTAAGTGTCACGGCTAACGTGTAACTTCCGTGTACATAAGAGCGACTGAAAGGCTCTCTTTCTCTTCGCCTTTATGTTGTCCATGTAATCTCCTGCGTGTCCATAGTCGACCCCCAGGTAGCGCAGAATGTGTGAATTGTTTACTCACAGTGTGTATTCTTGTTTCAGGTGCTTTTTCTAACTGCTTATTCGGAGTGCGCAAGATTTTTCAGCAGAGACTTTTAGCCCTCTCAAGTTGCACCAATGCTCAATCTGGTCGACATACTCCCGGATTCTTCCTTCGGATATAGAAGATTTTAGAGATGTGTCCACAACGATTACGTCATCTGCATAAATAAGAAGACTAGTATTAATATTCCTCGGACGTGGAAAACTCGCCATAAATATATTAAACAAAATAGGGCTCAATACTGAACCTTGAGGGACTCCTCTTTTGAATGATATTGCATCAGATATATATCCACACACCTTCACAAAAAATTGTCTTTCCTGAAGATAATTTCTTAGCCAAACAAATAGGTATCTTGGAACATATGCTGATACAAGCTGCTTTAACAACGCTTCATGGCATACACTCTCGAATGTTTTAGAGATATCAAGACATAATAAGTTTATTTTTCTCTTAGAATCCTTTGCTTTCATGATCTCAGAATTCAGTAGAAAGAAACAGTCTGTACAGCCTCTTCCGGGACGAAAACCACATTGCTCCGGAATCAGAAAGTTGTTTCTTCTATATGTCTACTTAGCCTTTTGAAAATGATACGTTAAATCACTTTCGCGAAAGAACATATTAAGCTAATTGTCTGTAGCTTGCCGGATCTCTCTTTGGCTTCCCTGGTTTTGGAATCATCCTCACAACAGCTTTCTTCCATATTAAAGGCAAGTGGCCAAGTCGCAAACACCCATCATAAAAACATCGCAGATAGTCAAACAAACTATCCGGACCTCTTTGATAAGTTTCATTGATATATGGCCATATCCTGGAGCATTGACCTTGCATTCCCTGATAGCTGTCATCACTTCAAAGATGCTGACAGAGCTATCAGCAATAGGTAGTTCCCGTCGGAGTGTTCAAATATATCGGCAGAAACCTTTTTTTGTCATCAGGGATCAAACTCCATGGATCCACACCCTGAATTTTTTGGAGCTGATTCCTGAATATCGAAGGTGTTTCCTTCGTTATGCATACTCCCCCGTCTGGTTTATCCAGTATAATTTTTTCTGGACCCGACTTCGGACACATTATCTTCTGATAGCATTTCCAAAAAAAGGGATTCTTCATATCAATTTTTGTAGCCTCAACCCTTCCCCTCATAGTTGTTAAAATAACGATAGAAGAACTCGATAACCTTAAAATAACTTACTCCCAGTTAGAAACGAGGTACTTACTAAGTAACCGAATAAGACCATTTCCGAGAAGGACTGGACTGACTTTATCGAGAATGCCTACAACAAATCTATTGAGTCTACGGACGGCTTTATTTTTCGATCATTTGTACCATTCTGTCTCACTCAAGGACTTAATTACGTCAATTTTTAAGATCCCCACCACGTGACGCTCCCGTGTGATAAAGAAGGCGACAAATATACAAGAGAATGCAACCCTTCTGACAATGAAGTAAATGAGTTGGTGAAAAGATCCTCTCAGGTTGTCATTGTCGCTTGAACTCATCGATAATAATGATAATATAAGGGACCTTGAAAATTGTATCGAGCAACTGGAGTTTTTGTTAAATGACGATTAGTTTTTTATGTTTTTATTATATTTGCTTCCATATTTAAATTCGGAGATTTTTAGTCTGGTAGTTAAGTTTTTTACCAATGTTGCCTGACAACCACGGATCATTCTACGGAGACATAGATTTGGAGTTGTCTCAGAGGGGGAAACAATTAGATGGACTATAAGAAGGACAGTAATGGAAAATAAACTGTTTTCTATTTTTCAGGTAGCAACGCTTTTGCATGACAGTTCCATTGTGAAAGTGTATTGGTGGTGACGTTCCTTAATAACAGGATATGAATATGTATCTTCATGACGTGCGAAGGTCTCATCGCTTAAATTGTGGTCTCTGAATACTTGGATACACTAAGTTTTGAACTAAAAAATGTCGGATGATCAAAGTCTTTGAGTTCAAATTGGTCAGGTTCTCATTTAACTTGAGAAAGTATCGATTAAAGGACGTTTTTTTGGTGCAAATAAACTGTTACTCATTAGTTCATTAGTTTATGTATCGGTTAAACTGATTATTTGATCCAATGCAAGTCTTTGTTGGTCCATTTCTGCCTCTCTAAATTCTTTCGACAAACTATAGATTCAATACATCATGAATAACGGAATAGTCTTCCTTTGAAATGAAAAGATGGGTCCTTTTTGAATCTCGCACGACTATTGGGCGTCTCCTGTGTTAAGTTGATCCGATGAAGTGTTTGGTGGATACTAGAAGGAAGAGAATCTTTAATCAAGTAACCGCATAGTACATCCCAATAATGAAAATCAAAGTTCCATAAGGAGTACTTAAGAAAGTTGGAAGACGATAAAACATCAAAGGAAAAAATCTTAAAATATGTTCTTTGGGAGTCCTCTTGTTAAGTCAATTCTAAGATAATAACGGAGAGTAAAAGACACTGCTTCAGCATAACCTTGGTCGTTATTTCAAGTTATGTAAACTTTACTGTTCAACTTATGCAAGGAAAATCATATTCCACTAAAAATTAGTGACCTTATTGATCCTAGAGTTGGTAGATGGAATTAGAAAATCATATATTTTTAAAATAGCTATAATAATGATAAACCTGCTAGTTAGAAATGTTTCTAATACGAAAAATTCAATAAAAGCTTTTGATATAAAATTCTCCAAAATATTTTCTAAAAACTTCTTTTTTTTCTTTTTTTGATCTAATCAAAATTTATTATTAGGAAACATGAGTAGTTAATTACTGAGTCCAGCGGATATTGGACGAGTGGCTGTTACCTCTGACTACTGCCAGGGAAATCTTTTGGAAAAGCCATTCGGTTTCCCGACGCTCCCTCGAGGCTTTGGTAAATAGAAACCCAAGTGCTCTAAGGAAAGAGATCGTCTTGGGGCCAAAGACTCCGCTCGTCTTGACGACCACTGGCTGTACATGGAAACGGTTTAAGAGGCTGCTGTATTTCTTTATATTTGAGTTTCATATAAACGGGAGGCCTCTCCCGGTTTCATTGCCGACCTCAAAAGTTTCGACTGGGATAAGCTGTCAGTACAGGCAGCATCCCAAATTAAGCATTTGCCCCGAGAGAAGGGGAAGACAGTAATTCCATAGGGTCGCTTCCCATCATCCCTACTCAAGCCCGTTGGCTCTAGAATGGATGGGTATCCCGCCAACTCGAGGGCGCGCTTCACCACTTCATTTATAGCCTTGTGTCTAGCGAATCAACCTGCGCTTTTTCGACAAGAAAGGCATGATGTCCATAGCAGTCGACCTTCCGGCCGCATCGGCACTCATGGGGTTGACAAACTTTCAATCCAAGTCTGATGGAGACTCCGGTGCGGACCGTTTTATCGTCTAGGTGAGTTCCCACGTTTTCCAATGGGTAGGGCATTGATCCAAGTCCCGCTCCAATCGCATTTTGCAGTTAAAAGACAGGCTCGTCGATGTTGGTTAGATATTTCAAAAGCCTCTCGTATTTATCCTCGCAGACATACTCATAAAGGTCTCTTTGACCGGGTTGTTTGACTTTAGGGTGTACCAAATCTTAGATCTTTGACGACTCTGATGGGAGCTGGAGAATCATCATGATCAAATTCTGATTGGAGTCCATGAGGATTGATATGCCGGGTGTGCTAAATCAGATGGTGAGAGAATTCCGAGTCAACCAAAGCGAACGGGCTAGGTTGCTTGTTCCCATCCTTTGTTCGTCGAATTCGACATTACTAATTACAGTTCGGCGGAGTAGTAAGGCATCTCATGACACGGTCGACACCGAGGCAGAACAATGCCGGTCCTAGTGGGTCTCCTTGCTGAACTCCACACGACGAGGGAATGAAGTATTTCCCGTGGACAAGACTGGACGGTTTTCCATACGAACAATGAACATAATTATATATAGACGGGTAATGGGTAAGGCTATCTTCCTAAATTACATCACGCCGTATGGTATTGAAGGCGTTTTTTATGTCAATCTTGAGGACCACACAAGGCATGTTCGTTCTGTTTTAGTAAACATCCGAACGGCATGAACCGCCGCCTCACATCCACCAGGAGTACCGACCCCTACTTGGGTTAGTCGCAGTTGTTTGACAAGCATCGGAAAGATTGCTCTGCTAGCAAGTTTAGAAGCCAATCGACGAAAAACAAACCCAACAGCAATAGGACGAATTCCTCCTCCACATTTATCAAAGGCAATTAACTTGGCGGAAAACATAATATGACGGATTGCTTCTGGTAATCTTCCGGAAAGCATTCTGTTGATTAACCTCTTTATAGCGATAATAGCCGAACACCGAGTTCCCGTATTCTGATCAATTAAGTCTTTTAGGTGTCCTGGACGGATCCGTCAAGTCCCCCACTGCTGCTTGGGGAATGAGAGGATCGCATCTTTCACGTCCCCTCAGTAATAATCAGACTAGGTAATTCTCCAGAGCAAGTAGGGATCTGTTCGTCCACTGGCGGAGCAGGATGTCGTTCAACCAGTGCATCGTAGGAGTGTTCAGTTGGCTCAATTAGACGGTTATGCTCTTCTAGAGTCCTCACACCTTCAGATAGTTTGCGATGTATCGCTCTTCCCAATCTTTGTGTTTCTGAGGCATGGTTCTCGTGGTTTGAGGGCTTGAAGGTATATTCTCGGGAGTCACTGAACAAATTTCCAGAAGAAAACAAGCAAATATTTTCCTTTACAAAAGACGTGAGCGATTCTTGATCTTTCCTCTTCTGACAGGTCATACATAGCGTATATGGTGCAAAGTAGAATAATCGTGTCCAATCCACTGGGTCAGTCGAAGAAATTGCCCTTTCAATACAATCGTGTAAACAGTCGGCGGCAGGAACACGGGCAGCTTTTGGAATTTTGATCATGATCCTTCTTGTAGATGCCAGGTTGCAATTGATTCAAGGGTTTTCTGGTAATCTATTGGTATTCGTTCAGGTGAATTAGGTGGAGTCGATGGTGCTTAGTCCCAGGAAGAGGCATGCCTGGCAACACCAGTTGGTAATGGTGGTAAGGGCTTTTTTGGTCATTCCAACACATGACATGTGAAAACCCGACGAACAAACGACACAACATATCAGCCGCTTTCTTTGTTAATTTTATTGCAAAAATTCACAAAGCTCTTCTCTTTTGTCGATCTTGTGCATATCGCTTCTGGTTACTTTTTCTCAATTACACCACAACAGCACTATTTTTGAGTTAACCACAGACACAAGTGCAGAAGTTGAACGTCTGTGTCATGAAAATTCATGTGCCATCTTCTGAAAACGCAAAGAAGTATCAACAGTTTTATCAACTAGGATGACAGGGAGATCACCCAGTCTCCCAAAGTCTACGAGAATAAACTAACAAAGCACTACTTCGCCATAAGTCATTAGAACTTCGATATTTCCATACGGATGAAGTACTGCAATCGAAAACCCACACCCCCAATTACCATTTCATGTTGAGGTGGGTGATTCCATAGCTTCACTAAGCGCAACCTGTGTATGTGAAATATGATTGATCCACCTTAAGCATCTTTATGTCGTCCTAAGGCTGCATTAACTGACTTGTATAATTATCACATCACCACATACCCTATCCCAAATATCTGGAAGAATTCCTTGATCACATATATTTTGAACACAAGAAAGCAAAAAAGATGACCCTGCTTTGTACAGCCAGGTCTTCCTTACATGCACAATGTCCAAATTGTTGGAAAACGACGCATCTTGTAATTGTCTCACAATTTATCACCGATGGATTCAACACACAGAAAAATCTTGCTCTTTGTGAACGACCTTGCTCTCTGTGAACATACGCAAGGCATTCGACTCTATCTCGAGGCCTATGCTAACAAAAAAAGATTTTTGAGACTTGCATTCATTCGAATATAAAATTGTGACTGAACAACCTCTTTTCTGTTCGACATGGGATAGTACGGTATGACAACCTCAATTCAATATCTTGCCTGATGGGGAACAGTATACCATAAGGATCCCCAGCATCTCCTGCATTATTCAACCTGTTTTTATAAGATATTCTAAATGTCTGACAAGCTGTTCCTAGATTATTCAAATAATATTATTATCGCCGCTAGGACAAAATATATCCTTGTTGGTTGCCGTGTCCGATCAAGTATCAAAAGGGTACATGATTTGTTCGATATTAATTCTTTCACGGTGTCGCGGCAAAATGCACATTCACGATATTTACCTCAGGAAGTCTAAATGAAACCGAACTATACATTGGGAACACCCCTTTCAGATATCCAGTAAACAGAAGATTTTCTGAGTTACTTAGAACTCACTAATGATCCAGTAAACATAGATTCTCTGGCGCTGAAGAGGTCATGACCAAGGACTCCGGAAGTTGAAGGCAATTATTAAAAAAAATCCTTTCCTCTTGCATATCTAGACTTTATAACCAGGTCATTGTCCCAATAATTGAATACGCCTGTCCCGTGTGGAGGTTTGCGATATTCTCATCCAAACTCAACGAACAAAATTCAATAAGACGGAGAACTGCATGTTAACATCCAACACTATTACAGCCCTCCTTCCCCATCCTCCTTTTATAAGAATCCACGAGGAATCGTGGTGTGGTTTCCTTTGTTTCAGCAAGAAACAGATGCGATCGTTCGAGTAGAGGAAACTCAGATCGAGTTATTTTAGCCTTTTATGGAGGTTCTATAGTTGAGACATTAAAAGACCATACAAGCGGTACCCGGTGAATTAGTAAAAGCTGGGATTATTTAATTAGTATTTTTAACATCTTTTTAGGTGATCTTGGAGTATTAAATAAATTATTTATGATATCCTTTCATTTGAATAAAACACAAATTGACATGGCAATTTTAATTCTCACATCCGCAGTCCATATGACTTCAGTCCTACAAAATTGTGTAAGAAGTAGAGAAAGAAGTGATTTTGATAACTCTGGGTATTTTCGAAAGAGGTATATTCAGTTCGCAAAATCTTACGGGGACTTATGCTTTTCCAGCATAACGGTATCTATATTCGCCATTATGGGAACACCTCTATAGAGTAGGGATGAGAAGGACTTTTTAACTAGGCACTGGATCTCCTGAGTTAGGTGGATCCCACGACACCTCTAAAGAAATGAAAAAAAAGTATAGTAGAAAGTATTCTTTCGACCAAGTAGGTTATCAGAATGCGAATCTAACCGACAGTTATCGAGACAAGAGCAACAGTCTAACGAGTAGTACATATTTATTACCCCAACACGTACATTCTTAGGTAAACCCATCACAAATAGTTACAACTACTTAAACCGAGGAAGGAACCCAAAGGAGAACATCTGCTTGTGCAGACCAAATCCATCAATCAATAGTAAATTACAGGCTTCCGCTTTAGAAGATAAATGGAGAGGTAGGCTCTCCCTCTTCCATTTCCATCACTTCAAGATATCACTTCATTCTTTGGTGAAAGAGTTTTCATAGTGTAATCTTCACCAGAGGATTTGGGCAGGGAGAGATGTATTTTTGATTATTTTGAGGTTGTTGAGAAAATTATGCTTGATAAATTTAAATGTAACAGGAATTTGATACCTTAACACATATTTACTAGGAAAAAATACGCTCTCTCCTGCCAGAGGAGTGCTGGAAGGATTCCTAGACACGTCGCAATCAATGAAGCTATTGCTTGGGAACTTTAGGCTGCCGGATTTCCTGTCCAATTGGAGCCGCTTAGACTTGCTCAAGCTAACCGAAGACCGGACGGTACCACTCTTTTTCCATGAAGAGTGGTAAAAACCTTGCCTGGGACGCGATAGCCTCTCTCCCTCCAACCTCTCAACGACAGCAACTGACCCAGGGTCAGCTTCGGAGAAGGCTGAGACCCTAAAAATAAAAAATTCGCATGTCTTGGATGACAATTCATCTTCGAACCAGTGGGAGTCGAAACGACAGGAATAATAAAAAGCAGGTCACTGACCCTGCTAAACAGGATCGGCTCGCTCATCACGAAGAAGAAAAACGATAGGAGAGAAAGGAGCTGTAGAGCACATTTCCTTGCAAATCGTAAAGGTAAATGCGCTTTCAATTATGAGAGCAGCCACTAAGTTTTAAAGATTTAATTTAACAGTCCAATTAATTAATTATCGACGAAAGTAAATTGAATTAAAAATATGAATTTCATAAATTTTTTATTGGATTTTAAAAATGTCTATAAATTTTAATAATTAATCGATAAAATTAATTTTCCTTTCCTCTGGAGGAGTCATTGTATCCACCTACTGAGGAGACGCCCAATGCCTGGCCGACATCAAGAGGATCCAACTATTTTTACCCAGGGGACAATGTCGTTCTGGAACGCTGGAACGAGTCAGGATCAAGTAGTTAGTTAGTTTGGTTACCCTTGGTCTTTGGAATAACTTTAATTTAATTAATTTAATAAAATTCTTTGGAATAATTTTATTAATTAATAACGTGAACAAATGCTTCTAGTGCGTTAACCAGGAAAAATTAAAGAAATTATGAAAATCAGTAATAATCTTGACCTTTGAGGAGACATTATCCACTCGACAGGTTTCATCTAAAGGAACTCTCTAAAAAATTATATTCGATAAGGAAAAGGTCTATATTTTACATGGTAGTAAAAAATACGGTTTTTTGTGAAGATGAACAGGAATTAATGCTATAAACAATAGAGGTATACCTTAAAGTCACAATTTATTAGTCAGAATATAATTACTTTTGTAGAGATCCGGATTGGTAGAGATCTGATTGGGACAGTTATCTCAAATTGTGTATTTTGTCAGGTATTTTTTTGCTTTTTATTTCCACAGGCAAAGAAATTACTGAACACGTAACACCGATCTTAGCTATAAGGACAAGGGGATCTCCATATTATGATTTAATAGACCTAAGGAGAGAGTCAGAAATGAATGATGGATATTCTTTGGTATGATTTCTAATATTAAAGATTTTGGTTGTTTGGACTCCTTCTCTAATTGTTATGAATGAGCTGGCTAAAAATAAACGAACAGTGAAATTGTATCGCTCTTTCAAAATATGTTTTTTTTGTGTCTTTAATGTGAATTTTTCAATTTTTTAATGTACAATTTATGCATAAAATACTCCATAAAACATGTCCCAAGTAGGCCACGAGTCCCCTTGATTCAAGGTAAATTGTAAGTTATAATTTTGTGATTAATCAAAGTATTAAACGTTGGATGTCTTCGGAATCCTCGTCTAGAGGTTGTTTTGGAAAGTATTCTACGCTTCATTCATCAACAAAAAAATACCTTTCTATATTTTTGTGGTTGTGGAGGGTAATAGAGAATACAAAGCTGAACAATTAACCGAAGAATATCGGAAGAGGAACTAATAATAGCGAGAAACACAGCTTTCGAAAACCTGTTGAATTTTGCCGAAATTGGGAATTAACGACTCAGTCATTGATATCGGAGATGAAGTGATTTCAAGGTTGCGTACAAATACTAATTTTTAGACAAGAAAATGATACAAATAACCCCCTGTATACATTATGGTTGAACAAGATGGACTCAAAATGAAATGGAGAACATAAAGAAAGAGTTTAAACTATAATTCTAAATATAACTTAAAAAAATTATTTTTTTTTCATTTGTGATATTTGGACTAATATTAATTTTATTTAAGAACAGCGAGAAGTAGCTCAAGAAGAAATAATTTTTTAATCTGCCCAACCTATTTTTAAATAGATTTTGATAATAGCATTATTCCTCTTGAAAAACAGTCTCAACGTACAGAGGCTCATATGTCCTGAGGACTGCTGCCTATTTCACCCTGTGTGATTAACTCGAAAAGTATCTTCAACTTTCGGTTCGAGGATTACTCATGGAATTAAGCCACGCTGCCAGAGAGACTCTGAGGACTTGGAATTCGAAACCCTGTGGACCTTTCTCTCCCTTCATACCTATCATCGCTAGTGGCCTGTAACTCCCATTTCAAGAGGATTCTACACTCTCTACCTGAATTCTCTATTGACAAGGAAGTAGGACATGCTCGTGAGGCCTGGAGCCGCACTTATTAGCTTTCCTTGCCTTCCTCGTTTTCTCAGCGGGGCTTGGAAAATACTATATGCTGAAATTCTTTTGAAGATGTGCTAGTGACATCTAGCCAACACCGCGGACACCCCTTCATGGTCGAACCTGTCGGTCTTTGCTGTCAGGACGGGAAACGATCAGATGGGATGACAATCTTTCCTATTGAAGCCGGGAAAACTTTTGTCTGGACGTTACTTGCACCGACACATTTGTTTCTTGCAAAGTACTCCAGAGTGCCTCTATAGCCTGTTCTGCCGCTGAGAAGGCCGAGAAGATGAAACGGAAAAGTACGTGGTCCTACCCAAAGATTTTTTGTTTGCTCCACTCGCTGTTGAGACGTCTGGTTCCCTTGCGCCTGCGACGCTGGAATTTTTGAGTCGTCTAGGGAATCGGATTTCTACACGAACAGGAGACCCTCGTGAGCGCTGCTGGTTATTTGAGCGAATCTCACTCGCTATCCTGAAAGGGAATAGCCACGCAGTCAGGGCAGCCACTATATAACCGTTTACTCTTTTTTCTCTTTGTTTTTGATAAAATGAGAAAAAAATTAAGTTAGGTTGGTTTTCTGAGGAATATAAAATCTGAATTTATTTTATATTTTTTTCTGAAAATCAAAAAAAAAGGTTATACATAATATTTTTGTGTTATTTAGAATTTAATTAAAAACAAAAATTTTTTAAAATTAATTTATTCGCGGATTAATTAATAATTTTACTGTTGGTGAGGAATTGATAACTTAATCTGGTCGAGTGACCTTGATTACTGCCATAAGTAACAAAACGTGATTTTACATGTAGCTCGCTCGTATGATCTTGGCTACCAATCCCTTTCACCCTCCACGGCTCGATGTTAGATTCAGATGAACTTCATCGATTTCTCTATCAGAGTAAACTTGATAGAAAACACCTAAAATAACCTTTATAGCTTTTCCCACCAGAGTAAGCTTAATATAATAAAATCTATTTTCAATAAGTTTTTTGTGGCAAATAACTCAAAAATAAGCAAAATTGCATTTTTGCGACGAGTAATAAAAAATCGACACATTTTTATCAAAAAATAAATTTTACATTACCGGTCATTTATAAAATGCATTGTTTTTGACTACAATAATACTTGAACAACTAAGTTTGTTAAGAGTTATAATAATGCTAGACACCAGACTACAAAAAATCCTTTTGTCCGTTTTGGGGACAAATATCCGCCTACTATCTCAGATGATAAAAATGAGTTACTTTGTTGTGTGGCGACTACGACTTATCTTTGTGTGTAACAAAGCAAATCAACGGAAATATGACGAAAATGATATTAAAATAAATAATTATGTCGTTTTGGTATACCTTATAAATTTATTAAACTTGTAGAACAATGATGCATAAATGATGGTCTGATATGTGAATGCCGTGTAGTTGGAGAAAATGGAGAAAACACACAATGCATGGAACGTATAAATGCCGAAATTATTGAAAGAATACATATTACCAAACTAATTCTAATAAATTATTTTTATACTTGTATCGGTTGATAACTTTAAACGCATTATTTTTGACGTTAAATAAATCAATATAAGAAAGTAGATAAAAATTTTTAATTTAATCAAAACAACAACTTAAATAATATTATTAAAGCAACTGAACATAGAATCATATAGAATATAATCCTATACGTTCCACGCTTAGGTGATCATAGTTATTAGCCTTTTCCAGCCTCCTTTATTCGACGCCAAGCTGCTCACAACATTAAGGTCTTCGCCGTCCCTTCTTGATTTCTTTACCAGATCGTCGTTAAATATTTTGAAAGAGAATCATAATTTATTCCGTTATCTGCGAAAATTATAGCTACCCAGACTGGCTAATCTCCCTCAGGATGGTTAGCGAGATTCTCAAATAACCAGCAGCACTCACGGAGATCTCCTGATCCGATTTCCTAGACGAACGGAAAGGGAAGGAACAAACAAAACAAGCAGAAAACTTCAACCAATTAGCCACGTAGTACCACATGGGCCACACGGCGAATTTTTTGTTCATGGGGCGATTTTTTAATTAGTGATTTTTTTTTATGAAATATTTATAGTTAAATTTATTTTAAATAATTAAATTAGTTTGGGTTGAAGTGTCGGTGGCTTTCGTAGAAACTCCCTTTGTACACACTGAATAAACTAAGTTTATGTCCTTGGGAGAATCAATTGACTGCTAGCCCGCTGAATTCGTGCTGACCCTATTCACGACAAACAGAAGACTAGGGAAAGTATCAATTGACGTCACACTGGATGGAAAGAATATTCCGCAAAACAAATACCAGAAAATCCTGCGAGTTACCTTTGACACCTTCTTAACCTTTACAAAACATGTCGAAATATGTTATTGACTTGTACGAGGAAAATCAACTTCCTAAGGCGTTCTTGGGAAACCTAAGAGACAAAAAAGATCTGAGTGGTCTGGATGTCATATACAAACAGTTCATCGAGACAACAATAGGATACACATGTAATGTCTGGGGATCTAACCTTGCTGTAGCGAATTTGGACATGATCTGCAACATTCAAGTGAAGGCAGCAAACCTACTAAGGGAATATTCCCGTGTGGAAATCCTGCCCAGAAACCTAGAAAATATGATAGAGGCGACTGGAACAGTGCCTTGCGAAGGACTTGAGTATGATGACCCCGTCCATATCAGAAATGCGCAAGAACGCAGTCGGAACACCGAGAAAAGATGCGGAGACTGTTGAGGGAGGCTGGGATCACCTGAATTTTGTTTATTTTGATATGACGGTAGTTTTCTGGTTAATAATAATACACACTAACTGAGGAACTGGACTAACAAGAATAATAATTTGACTCTTATGTAAACGGACAACTTCACAGTCGGGCTTGAATTCTGGCAGCCTCTTCCCTTCACAGCGGTGCTTGGCTGATCGCGTTCCCATCATCGTCAATTGGTTCTTTTTTGAACAGGGCGTCCTCCTCAATAGGTTATCAATCTGTCTCAGGATCTACTTGTATCAGTCTTATCCATGCCGTTGTGGACTGCAAAGGACTTCACCCATTCTCTTGCCGTCGAGCAGAGACCGGTTCCTGAGGTCTTGGGCTCAGTACGGTCTCCTTTCTAAGATCACTTGGGTTAATGATGTCGAATGTGAGCAATGAGCGTCGGGAAATCCGAACGGCTGTTCCAAAGGATTTCTTTGGCAATTCTTAGAGGGAAACATCACTTCCAGGCTATCAGGTGAATTATTTTGATTGTCCTGTTACGTAATAAATTGTTTTTGAGTAAAAAAATTAAATAATATAGCATGAAATTTACTTATTAAGATGACGACTGCTACATCCTGCAAGTCGATATGTCGTTATTTGTTACTTGTAAATCATTAAAAATCGACACAAAAAGATTTTTATTTTTAAAAAATTTAAATCATATTCTAAAAAACTACAGCACTTTCCATTTTCACGATCCAGGCCCACTTGTTCCAGAAATAATAAAAATCAAGCCGCCTCAAGAGACTGCTTTATAACCCCGTTGATGGCAGCATGCTTCCAAAACTGGCCACTGCTGAGACGGCAAGAGAGCTGGTGAAGCCTTTGTAGCATTACTATAGTTATTATAGGGGCGATAAGTCATTAACGGGCGAAATTTTTTTCATAGAGGAGATACAAAAAAGGTATATTAACACTGCCCAAGATGACTCAAGAATTCCAGCGTTTCAGGCGCAAGGGAATTAGAAATCTCAATAGCGAGTGGAACAAACAAAAAAATCATAGTAGGGCAGAACAGGCTCCAGAGGCACTCTGGAGTAGGTTGCAAGGAGTAAACGTGTCGGTGGAGGTGAAGTCACAGAAAACACGTTTCCAGACTTCAAAAGGGTAGATGTTCGACCTATCTGATCGATTCCCGTCACGCAAGCAAAACCGATTGGTTCGAGCATGCATATGTATCCAACAGCTTCCATTGCTCGCCTAACGATTTCGTTCAAGGCCATGTGTATGTGAACTCTGCCTGAAATTTTCCTGCATTAGAGAGGTTTAGGTCAAAACAGTCGATCTAGTCTCACAAACTTTTAATTCCAGTAGTAATGAGATTTTAATACGGACGCATTTATCATCCATAAAAATACCCAAAACTGAATTAGGAATAGCGTTGAGCCAAGCACCGTTCTCTGAAGACGCCCCCGATAACAAACAGTCATGGCGACCTTGGTAGATGTCACTAGCAAATCTTCAAAAGAATTCCAGCATGCATCATCGTCCAGACCACACTGAAAGAATATGAAAAATAGGGAAAACTGATAGGTCTCACGAGAATGACTGATGTCCTGGTCAGTAGAGAATTCAGGAGGGAGTATAGACAAGAATGTTACATACCATTAGCGAAGAGAGATATGAGAAATGTCTACAGGGTGGCAATTCCAAACCCTCTGAGACTTACCGGCAGCGTGGCCTGCTTCGATGAGTGATTTTCGAACGGGCCATTAGATACACTCCGCTGTCAAATCGATGATCCCGCCAATCTGTGCAAGTCGATGAAGTAGGTAGCAGTCCTTAGGAAACGATTAATGGTAGTAGGTTGTTTATAAGAAAGTAATATACCATCCCCGAACATCTTGACAGAGAAGGTGATATAAATTATTTATTTTTTTAATTTTTTTATCCAATACTCTTAAATTTGCCACTTTTTAAATTTTCCAATTCTGAAATTTTCAAATTTTTTAAAATTATTTTTTTAATATTTAAAAATAATTACAAGCAAGCATGGGTTGGACTTTTTATGTTTGATAATACACAAGACTTACGATTTCCTAAAAGTCAAAATATTGCGCTATAAAGATGATAATAAGCCTATTTCATGTCAAACAATAAATTACATATTTTCTTCTCTCTTCAAGAAAGAAAATATGTCTAAGAACGGTCAATGCAATTTTAATGGATAGAGTTGTTTTTTATCTCAGTTAAAAATCATAAATCCTAAATTAAAAACTTTTAAAATGTTAAAATTCTTTTTAGCTTGATGCAAAATTGGTAGAATGGATGGATTCAATAGAATCGAAAGCTACAGTATTTAGTCAACAACTAAGGTGTTTTATTGAACGAAATTTAATTTTAAATCAGGCAGAATTTTTCACAAAAGAACTTAATTTTAAAAATTTTTGTTGATTTTTGGATGAATTCAAAAAAGACATGGATTTAGATGCTCAAATTAAAGAGAAAAACGACTGGGAAACATGTGGATGTTAATGAATTTCTGAAAGAATTTGAAGAAGTTTATAAGACATCTGTCCAAAAAGAACCTTGTAGCATGCATGCCGAATCGCATCCGTTCCTTACATTGACCCCATAGTTGGAGGGGGAAAATTCTTAAGATTTTCTCGCACGTACAATACTGCATGCGAGTCTTCTGAAGTAGTTGCCGACCACGATGGGGCGGACTCCACATTCGGGTTTTTTAAAGGCCAGTAAATGTGCGCTGAAAAGAAGCTCCCTTGCGTGAGGAATATCCTCGTTCAAATACGCATAACCAGTTTTATAATTGATTTGGCAAAGTTGCAGCCAGCTTCTGTAGAAGCTCCAGCCGTGAGATCCTTGATGTGACTTGGCTGCAAGCCATCGGACATTCACTGCTACTCGCCGCGAACGACGAAATGCTGGCGGCACTTCGCCTTAGTGACGGTCGTCCTTGGCACATTTTCAGGGAGCACGAATGAGCGGTAATATGCCAGAGGACATGGATGTTTTTGTGAGCTGTTCAAGCAATTCAGGCGTTTCTGCCACAGCAGTATCGTCGCTGGCAACGACGCGCAACGCCTAATCACGTGATCCCAGCACGCTCTAGCAGGGACCTCATCTTGGCCCGATGCTCGTTCCCACACAAGCACGTATCGGTCGAGTGACTGGTTCATTCTTTCAATTAGTGAGCGTGTCTCAAATAATTAGCTTGTAAAATGTTAAGAAATTAACGTTAAGAGTTTTCTAATACACTTATTGCTACTGACAAAAGATTTTAAATTAAAGGAGATTTATATAAAAATTTCCTAGATTTATTGAGTCACACGTGGCACGGGAGATATAAGAGGAGCATTAAAACTAAAATGTACTATTATCAGCAACAATGGTCCTCAACAAGGATAATCCTGATTCCTACAATTTGCAATGCTATATGTAATCCTCCACACCATGTATCGGATTACATTTGGTATCTCCCGACTATGTGGTTTAATCCGTGAACGTGATAAGAATGAAGATTAAAGGTTATGTGCGTCAAAGGCGGTTAATTGGTCTACATGAGGTAGTGACTTATCTAGTTGGGCAATTCTGGGCGAAAACCGTTGTCTTCCTTATTTACCCGACTATGGTGGAAATGTCAGACATAGCATATATCATAAATCAGAAATTCTGATCAAAAGAAGCTTCGAGTCCCAAAAGGATTCGAGTTTGAATCTCATCTAATTGAAAGATCTTGGGGGATGGTCTGAAATTAAACGAATGAAATAGTACTATTACACTTAATGTCTTCATATCCTCAAGATTGATGTATCTCCCATTCCCTATTTGATGTACTAGAAGACATCGGATACTCAAAATCTCTGAAGAAAGGGTTGAATCCACATGTTTGATACGTATTCCGCTTGACCAAATTGATGTACCCGGACAAGTCAACCTTGTGGAGGAACGAGGGGAATATTAGTTATTTACTCTCGAATTTCATTTTTAAAATAAATTCAGCGTAAAAGCACTACAAACACTCTTCACTGGATAAATAAAGGTAGATTACCCATTTAATAACCCCGGATATACCGGAAAGAGGTTCAGAGTAAATTAACGTGTAATTAAGGTATATTTTGTTGAGTGAGACGCATCTCTTCTAAACATAACGTCGAGCCCCTATGGGAAACCCTCCACTCGAGTAGAGGAGATAAGATCCTTTCTAGATTCCGGCAAGGAGTTTGGTGTCTTTTGTGACAGTTGGAACTGATGCCTCGTAGGAAATGAATAAGGCACAAAGCAGAATGAAATCTTTCGAGTAGGGAGGTAGCGGTACTAATTTCGACTTGGGGACGGCACTAATGACTATGCTACCTGGAAAGAATAGTTATAGTTTTAAAAAGTCGAGGGATTATTTCTAAGATGAAATGTAATGATTTTAATTTAAATTTTAAAAACTTTAAAATTTACTTTTTTTAAATTAGTTTATTTTCGTACTCATTGAGTTAGGTGTGTTGACTTAACTATCATCGATTAACACGGGTTTTCTATCAAAGTAAACAATATAATTTAAATTTTAGTAATTTTGCAATAATTATCTCTGTTTCTTAAATTTTTAATCTCGTCTGTGGCATTATTTACGAGATCTATATGATCATGCTATCATAGACTGTCCAACTATGAACGAAACGGAAATTCTACAAAAATGCTTCCTTTAAGTTCTTTATTCAGTCCCACTTGTTGGAGGAGTCCAGGAAGATGGGATATATCAATAAAAAGCTATTTTATCGTCCTAGACCTGTTTGACGAGTAAACCACTTAGTTTTATAATTTTCTTACTTTCAGTTTTTGTAATAAGGATTCTGACCTGTTGGTGGCCGACAGGAAGAGATTCCCCAGTGGAATAAAATATTTATCAGATTATGTAAACTTTGTGGTGATCAATCACAGATTCACAAAAAGGACTTAAATTCGGAATTTACGAGGATATGGGGTTGTTCACGTGTCAGGGATATCCGGGATCTCTTCTACATATAGAGAAGGATGTTAAAACATTTGTTGAATGGGGGATGGATGTTATGGAAACCAAGATTTATTTGACGCTGGTTAGTCACGTGGCCTTATTATTGGGTTCCCTCTGATTAGCTCATATTTGAACGAAAGTGGGAGACCGATTTTATTTTCTTGTTGTTGGCCTTTATATGAGGAAAATGTAAAAATATCTGTAATTCAAGCCAAACTACAAAAATGTGGCTAAATTTTGCAATACTTGGAGGAATGTTTACGATGTTGATGACACGTGGGACTCTTTAGTTTCCATAATGTCTCTTTATGTAAAAAATAAGGGAGATTTTTTGCAGATATCAGCTCCTGGACAGTTCAATGACCCAGATATGGTGGACTTGGTATTTATTGTTTATAGCTTCTTGTTGGTTCCTATGGACTCAGTTACAATGCGCAGAGGACCCAGTTTATTATTTGGGCCTTTTTGGCGGATCCTTTGATGATTTCCACAGATGTGTCTCGTTTGGACTCGGATTTGATCGGATTGCTAAAAACGAGCATATACTGGCACTGGATAACGATGAGTTGGGGAAATCAGGTATTTTCTATGAGAAGAATGGGAGCACGTGTGTGTGGATGAGAGAATTGAGTAAAGACAGGATTGCCTTGGCCTTTGTTAGTCTTGAAATTGGGGAAATTAGTATAACTATAAGACAAAACTGGTTGGGAATTCAACAAAGGTATAAAGTGGTTGAGTTGACTACCAATATTTTAATTGGGTATTATTATGGGGGAGATCAGTTTACTGTCACTTTGAGTCCATACACCACCTTTGCGGTATTATTGATTCCAATCTGATTAATTACGAGTTTCGGTTTTGTTATAAGTTTTTGATTACTTTGTTGTTTAAATTATGTAATTCCCACTCCTTTTTTATTTATTTTTTATTTATTTAACTTCAAGACCACCAAGAAAGATAGGTCAAAACCAACTAATTAGGTGATCCCAGCCTCCAACAACATCTGAACTCTTCGTCTGGTCTTCTGATGACCCAACTGCAATCCGGAAGCGCTTTCTCTTCCTTCTGCATAGGAATTCAATCGGCGTGCACTTTTTTATAACCGACCGAAATTCCTCGGCACCTTTTCCTTGAATGGGTTTGCCAGTTCCTTGCAAAAACGTATGAAACCCTGGCAACTTCTCACCGTCGCCTCCTTTGAAAGCAGACTGGGGACGGATGTGGAGTCTGATTGTATGTGGCTCATGATCTTCCGTCTGAGAGAATTCACACACTCCACCCTCGTAGAAGGAATGCCGAATCTCTAGGCAGAACAGTCATATTCAATCGTCGGCGCAATAACTTGGGGATATACTTTGCTGATAGAAGCAGTAGGAGGGAAGGGGTTAGCACTTTCGTGTTACTGGCAAACGTCATCAGAGACTCAAAAGTTACTCCATGGATCTTTCGGGTCCGTGTATAAAGGATGGGAATGTTACCGAGGAATATCTTAAGTCTATTTTCAAATCTTCTGTCCATAGTAAATAGCGTGAACTGAGACTTGGATGCAGACAGCAAATTAATGGATAGCCAGTCCCACTCCTAATCCCCTTGATTGAACCCTAAGTCTTCCTTCATGTGAAAGAGCATCAATTTCTAATTTTGAAACCCTATAAAGGGGAAAGCAAACTTATGATGAGATTGTCGGCTGCTAACAAAATTGAATATTAAAACCATAGCAACGTAATGTTTGACGATATTCCGATTGAACATTTTGACTTTAAGTATATAGAAAACTGTGGTGACCTCAAAGAATTGGAAAAAATATATAAAATACTTTCAAGTCTCACCAAGGTCCCGCGCTCAAGGATATTACGAAGCTCTTGAAAACTGCTGCGAGGAAAAAATAAAACTTTTGAACCCCAAAAGGCAGTTTCCTTGTTTATTGCTTAGCAAAATATTAATAAGGGACAAACCCCCAGGAAACAGATGCTCACTGGATAAATCGGAGTTACAAGAAATAAATGATAAATTTGAGGTTACAGTGTAATTTATCTTAGCTGAGGAAACGAGACAGGGAAAGTAGAGCTTCCGAGTATTCGGGTCCAATCAGAGATCTGTAAAAGTTGTGAGAATAATTAGAAAAAATTCGATTTATCGAAGAAGGAGACGAGATCGTCAAAGTTAAAGTTCAATACAAAGTCACTTACAAGATCACAAATAGTAGGGAAAGCACAGGATTACAAAGAAAAGGGAAATAGGGTTAAAATGTGGCCGAATCAGAGGCATATCGATGTGAGGAATGGGAGGAGGCGTTGGAGTATTACTCACTAAGCTTGTCCACCAATTGGACTGAGGCTGCAGCCAACAGAAGAAACGGAGAGCGGATAGCGCAAAAGAATTTTCATGGAATTCCACAAAAGCATACCCCATTGACCTCTCATCCTCCTTTTTCATGATAACACCACACTGAACTTACATTGACGAATACTTCCATCAACTGGGATTTCATGCAGTTCTTGACGTTCTCCAAAATCGCGGACCTTAATTTCTTACTGGTTATACGACCTCCAAAATTGAAAAAGGTCAGTCTCGTAAGGGATACATAGTGCTTATCATCTTTTAATTTCACCCTCCGTGTAACCTCCAAATAAAATGGTCGGGAAAGACTATTTTGTTCCACTTCTTTACATCCCGATCAAAAACACTCTCAGCAATTTTGGTACCCACTCTGATCACTGCCAGTTAACTTAAAACTAACATCTTTCTCTCACTAAGAACAGATTCCTCTTATTCAGTCTCTCAGTCTCCATTGATTTCTTGCCAAAATTTTCCACTTTTCTCTGTTAACAGCAAAATCCGCGAAAAGAACACGATCTTCAAACGATAACTGGCCAGACTGGGAAATTACATGTGTACCGACCTTTGCCAAGTCTAAACACTTTTCAGCTGCTTCTTTCAGCCTAAATTTCACAAAGGCAATTACTTGGCAAGACCCATTTTTTATGACACATACACAAGCACCACGTCCCCCATAAAACAATAACAACATCACAGAAACAAATTTCGTCCCTGTCCGACTTGCTCACCTTAGGGTCTAAATCGTCCACAGAACAGACATAATTCTCTTCGGACTGCGAATTATTAGTGTTCTGTATTTATCCTGAAGCACTGAATAATCAACAGCCGCAACTCTCCAGGAAACAGCCACGTTAACAAGTACCCATTATTTTTCGACCATTTAGTCTTTCATTGGCCATTCACCTCATTGGGTCCGTGAACTGCACAAAATTAAACCCAGCAGATGTGGTCCCTTAAAGTAAGAACTCCATGATACCATTCCGCGAAATCACAAGCTCCACAATATCCCACGTGCTAAACACTTTGAGAGGTCTTTACAGTGACTGAAAACGGCAGATTATGAATTATGAGTCTAAAACTCTTCAGAGACCTTAACTTGATGTACAATCAGTATTTAGAGTACAAGTCATCCTTCATTCCGTCTATCAATAAAATTCCAGCAAACCCCTAGTTACCCATGACATATTCTGTATCGCGGATACTATATCTTTGAAGGGAAAAGGGCACATCACCACTGTTGAAGATCACTTTGCACTCTTCAAAGATCTCCAGGTTGTAGATTCTCGATACTATCAAGTATTTCCTGGCAAGTTGCAGAGGAACTCGAAGGGAATTTAAGTCTGAGTGACTTCCAACAGGAGAAATTGTGACTTTTCTTCCGTCAATCTCTCGCATGTGCTTATACATTCAAAGACCGACAAGTACCAAGTGAGTAATTGGCCCAGGACCCTGTTGAAGATGGTGTATCGGTTTCTAAATTTAACTCACCGTCTCTGGACCCTAAAAAATGAGCCATCAAAATGGAAAAAGAATATAATTAGAAAAATTTTAAAATAGAAATCATTTCTTTTGGTAACTAAAAAGTTTTTTATGCTAACTAAAAGTTTCTTTCAAAGGAGTTGGAGTTGATACACCACGCAGAGTTCAAGATTGTCTTGATTGTACTTACTTGGGATGGCCTAGTGACTACACATTCGTGAGGTTTGCCAGATCTTTGAATATACGAGAAAGAACGTATGCTAACGAATAAGAATGGCTCTAACAGAATAAGTGGAACTTATACATGGACCAGAAATGGAACCGTTATTGAATGATCATAACAAAAATTTAACAACTTTTAATATAAAAACGATTTAAAAAAATCAAAATCTTCTTTACTATCAGACAAATAAACTGTATTTAAAGCCTAATTAATTCTTTTAATTTTTGATTTTGAAACTTTTTTTGATTCGTCTGTGGAAACTCCCTTAACGATAAAATGTAATAGTTCCTCTATAACAACATAATGTTCCCTTTCAAAAAAACTGTCCAAGGCATGTTTTTTTGTTTCAAATTGTTATCTAAATCTGATTTGATAAAACAGTATCGCCTATTTTGAACATGATTTGTTTGAAAATTTTTATTCGCGTTTTCTTTTACTTTTCTTTTATAATTTTCAAAATGTTCTGATGTTTGATGATGTAATTGGATTTCAGAAAGAGAACAAGTTTCTTGAATTTCATCATCTGAAAAATGTTCAGTTCTTTGGGCTGGTAATTCGATCACTTTATTATCAGACCCAGAAACAATATTAAATCCCGAAGTTCCAAATAATAGTCTAAAAATAAAATTCATAAAGCTAACTTAAAAGGTGACTTTCCAGTAGCACGATGAATAGAAATGTTATATTTATAAACAGTAGTTTTCAATATGTCAATCCAATTATTAGATTTAGATTGAAATAGAGTTTTCGCTAACCAACGCTTTAGCGTTTAATATAGCGTTCCACCTGCCCTTGTGATTGAGGTGTCTTGGTCTACCATGAATTGCCGTTATCCCCCAATCACATAATAATAGTGAAACTTCAGAGTTACAAAACTCTTTTCCATTGTCCGTGTGCAATGTTTCAGTGGCCCAACTGATAAAAACATGTCTTCAAAAAATTTTTTTATATTTTGAGAAGTTTTACTAATTAAAGGAAATGACCGAGCGAATTTTGAGTAACAATCAATTATAATAAGAATCAATTTATATTCTTTATTATAGGAAGAATATTTACGAAGATCTATACAATCAGCCATAAATCTTTCGAATTTATGTGAAACGGTAATCATTTGAATATCTTCACAAGTCTTTAGACTATTGAAATGATTGCAGGAATCACAAGTAGATACAAAATGGCGAATAATTTGTTGATTGATGCCAATGTACTTTTCGCAAATTAATTGCACATCTTGGAAACACCAGGATGTCCAATAGAATGTTCCTTAGCTAATGTTCCTGCGAGGAAGATGAACACCTACTCGGTTTTCACTGTTTCACGCAAAAGAAATCTGTTGGCAAAGAAATTTCCGTCGCCAATCGCTTCCTCTGCAATAATCAATGAAAACTCTTCTGTTTGCAGTGGGAACAATGGAGACGCATACGCTTTGGATGGCACGTTTGCATCCGGGAACTGGGATCACCTAACTAGTTGACAATTCTTTTGTCTTTCTTTCTCTGTGGTCTCGGGGTAATGAATAATAATAATCAGCTGATTAATTAAAAAGACTGTGACATAAAATATTTATAGAAGCTTATGATAACCGAAATTACTATACGCTCTGCGGAGTTTCCCGTGCATTGGACATCGAGATTTTATACTATGCTTGGATCAGACCCTAAGGCAAAGAGTCGATTCACTATAGAATTTACGTTTTGACGTTCTGAGTTGGGTACATATACTAGATTCAAAAAAATTATTATTTCTGAACAAATTAAAGGCATTGTGTAAATCAAAAAAGTAGAGTCCGTCCTCATTTTTGAAAACGATGCAGCTTGAAAATTATCTTTAACATGTTTCCCTGCAACAGTCGCGATTGACCGAAACTCTCAACTGTGAAGGATACAAATTGGTTGCATGTTTTCGATCACTAGTTGACAGCAATCTTGGATGAAATTCAACCAAAAAAGCTGTCCATAGAATAGGTCACATTCCTCAGTTTTTACCCTGTACGTATAGATTAACTGAAAGCATCAAGTTTACGAGATAAAAGATTGAGCGACTTTAATGGCCAGGTATTTTACCTTACAAGATAATCAGTCCCGCTAGATCCTAGGCTATATTAATGATCCTCATCGTCATAAACTAAATATCAGCCAAATTTGTTGGAGAATATTTTCTAACACGTGTACGCCCCAAGCCATGGTTCGACCATTAGCGAATGGGATTATTGTTTCCGCTTCGGGGCGTTGCCATAGAAAAAAAACTAGTGGTGGCCAGAAGAGAAAGTGCATTTTTTAATGTCAAGTAGTGACTCATGTCGGGGATCTGCAATAAATCAGCTTAAAGGATGATAAACATCGATCCAGCATCCAAAAGTCCATTTTTATTTAACACAAAATTAAGGTCAAGACGGACAGCTATTCTCACTGCCTCGTCGTCAGAAAATTGCCAATTTTACCACATGGATAAACATTCAACCAAACATTTGTTGAATAATTTCTAGTCGTCTTGAAGCTGATTTCTAGCATCATATTGCGTTAAAGAAACTTTTTCTTTTTCAAATTTCAAAAACATATCTTAATGTGATTTCAAATTAATTTGGTCATTTAAATGATTAAGGGAATGTCCTCCTATACGTCCACTGATCAAGAAATAAGAAAAGGGTGCAAGGTCAGAATAAACAATTGCATCCACATTTGGTTGCGAATAATAGTAAGAGTACTAATAGCATCTATTGTCATCAAATGTATATTTAAAATTACTTTAACGGTTGACCTAATTTTACTGTCAATGAAAAATATGACCTATTTTTTACTATCAAGTAGAAAAGAACATCGGAAGTTGAAAAGCTTTCAGTCCTGATCGCACAAATTTGCCAAAATCGCACAAAAAATTATTTTGTCATCAAACGATTACCTTATTCGATTTTTTAATATTTCACATAAAATCAATTCGAGAGAGCGAATGTTGGTCATTCGTTACTTGGAACAATATCATCTATTTGATTCTAAAGAAGGCAAAAGATTCTCTTATCATTCTCCTGCTAACTACTTCAGACTGCTTTGTGTTGACTTCACGTCTAATTCTCCAAAATTAGACCAATTTAATTAACTTGCAGTACTCTTGTCTGAAAAAAATAATTTCATTTACCCTGCAGTACTCTTGTTAGAAAAAGAATAGATATCATCATATTCAAAACTAAAATCCAGGTCATCCGCATATCATAATTCCTAGATAGAAGTAGGACAAGCTTTAGCTCTCAATTACGAAAAGCAGCTTCCAGATAGACAACAAAAGAATTGGTTATTGTGAGTGAATTTCTGAAGTGTCAATGTGTGTAGCCTTTCTTCAGATTCACTTAAAATTTAATTTTTGCGCAAATTGACCTGTAATTAAACATTATTCAAAAGGTATTAAACTTTTTGACACAATTTTTAAACATTTTGATAAAGTTACTAAACATTAAGGCATAGTTATTAGACATTTTTGACAAATTTATTAAATTTTATGGTAAAATTATTAAACAAATCGGAAAACCATGTAAATTGTGTGAATTTAATTAAATTATTTTTTAATTTTATTTATTTAATCCAACACTTTATTTAATAAAATTATAATTAATTATGACGACTGTATTTCATGTAGTAATTTTTATTTCTTGTGGTTATCGTATATTCATTATTTTGGTATTTAATCATCATAGATGTTCACTTTTCTGTGTTAAACTTGTCATTCGATATATTAACATCACAGAATATGCAAAAACGAATAACAGTGTTGCGTAGAATTCTGTATTAAATATAAATTATTAAGATATTGGATTAATTGTACATATTCAATAACTGGCCTTCCTGATTTTAAAGTAATGGATTAGAAGTTCAAAATATTAAATTTGAACCTTATGTTAACTTTTCATTATTGGGAATGAAGTTAGATGCTTTGTAATTATTATTAATTATTCATAGTCGATGTGGTTATTATGATGAAAGTTTGAAATCTGTAGACAACCAAACATTCCCACCCACCATTATGGAATGTTATATATATTTTTTAAATTTATAGAGATTTTGATATGTAAATCCCTCAAATTCATATCGATCGAATTTGCGGAAAATTTATCATGCTTAGAAATGTAGTTTTTTTGTAATTAATGTAGACTTTCCTCGAGGAATAAGTGTTATTCAAATTTTTAAAATTACTTCCAACTTTATTATTTAAAATAGTATTTTTAATATAATAATATAGTGCTATCGTTTGTATCGATTCATTCGGAAATCCAGAGGCGTATGATATTATATTTAGTATAGATATAAAGCAAAACTAATAGACAATATCTATCAAGATAATAAATTGTATATGTTAGAAAATAATATATTTAGAGAAGCAGGCGGACAAGTGAATTACGTAATTAATAATGTTATTTCAGTCTGCAGTGCCATTAAAAACAAGTATAATGTACTTGGAACTTGCGGAGTTCAATTTAACATTTAACTAACTTAATCGTTCACTTTTCTGGGATATAAAATTGGTGTTAATTAATTCAAATTTATTATGATTTAATTATTATCCTGGTTGGACAACTGAATCACACAGCTATACTTTCGTTTCTAAGAGAATAATTTCACTTCAAAAGACGATTACAGAAGTAATCGACTTTGATAGGTGTTAAAGAACGTACGGTTTTCTTCTGATTTATGCAGAACGGCGTATGCATTATCCTAATTAATCATAAGGACTTAAACTACTAGCTTTACTCACACACGATTACTCTCAATGAAGAGGAATATGTTCAAACAGTTGTGAACGATGATGGGAGTATTGACTATATAAGGAACATCATCATTTTACTTCGAATACTGCAATATAAACCAAAATGGTGACATATAATAAAATATTAAGGCCAGGTGAGTTAATGCAACTCTCTTTGAAAGACTCCGAAACTGATCAAAACTCCTTGAAGACGAGACGTTTATCTTCCCTACCCATAAAAAACACAGTAAACGAAGCACAAAATTAATAAAAACGAACCATACCCCCTTTCTAGAACACCAATTGGGTGACCTTTATCAAATAATACATAACAACATAAACAGAACTGGATCCTTCTCCACAAGCTTAAAGGTACAGAGACAGCTTGAATCACACCAAGTTCAACTTGAAAATGAAATGCGCACAACATCTACGCTACGAGTTCCAGCATCCCATTGAAGGTTCGTCTTACACGAACCTTGATCTGCCAATTTGTAAAGTGTAGTTCAGCATGCATCTTCCGAATCGTAACTAAAGTGTAAGCCACTTAATCCCAAGAGAGAATGTAGTTGATTTCTATTAAGGGAGTCGAGCCTTCGTCATCTGTTTTCGAGATACGCCATTTTCCAAAGAAATATTTAATGATAAATTTCACGATAGCCTCATACAATCTTAGTCGGAGTGATGCAACATTTCAAAAGCTTCTGTATAGTCACCGTAGATTATAATATCTTTCTGGCAATGTCTTCTGAGTCGTTAAAAACGAGCCAAGTTTTTGGCGTTTCTCTAGTTTTCAGTACTGCGTGGTTCCGTCCTTTTGATATCGACGATATCCGTTTCGAATTGTCATTAATTAAGACCATATAGCCGGCGGTCTGGTGCTACCTCCATCGGTCGTCTTAGTGCATCTTTGTTACTTGATACAGTAAATATCACCGCTGTAAACAATTTCCATAATTTCGTCGATGTAGTACTTCCCGAGATCTCGTAGAGCAGATTCAAAGTATACAGTGAGCATTGTCCAATAGCAGAATAATTTTCTTAAGATTATTGTGAGGCCCAACATTGTCCAAAAGCAGAATAATTTTCAGATTTTGTGATAAAAAAAGTTCATTAATCCTATGAAGCCAACATCTATACACATATTTTGTCATCCATGCATTTTTTGATGAAGAATACAACATTATGGTTTGACGGGAGGAAATTCTAAAGCATCTTGGATTATGAAACTTTCCAATAATCAAAAGGTCTAATTTTTATCCTGTATAGCTGCAGCAGAGCAAGACAGTTATTTATTCTTTGCTCTGCTTGAAACCAAATAATTCTTCATTGTTTTGAATAAAAATTTTTTTTGGACTACGTCGAATAAAAGACACGTTTCGTCGCAATTGAAAATCTTTTTTTTCATATTTGTCAATTTTGATATTAAATCGAATTAAAAATTTAATTTATTTTTCTAGCCATCCGTTTGAAGCCTTAAAAATTTGAAGTAAGATTCTAGATGCGACTTTCAGTCCTAATAAAACGATTTTAAGAATTACAATAATACCGATTTTTTGGATTAATGGTCCGGAAATGGGAACGTTTTGTTTTCTTAGTGTTGAAATACATCCAAAATTTTTGAATCCAAACTTTCTGCTTTTCACTAGTGATTCACTCTGAAGTCTCTGCATTTGAATAAATCTGTCCATTTTTGTGAATGGAACAATGTTTCTCTTGAGTCTAGAGATTGTTCCGATACTTGTGTCAAACATTCTCGCGAGTTATCGAATTGAATACTCCATTTTTTGAACGAAGTTTAGCAATTTCAATTTTTGTAGTTTAAGCGCATAAAACGTGAAGATAACTTAAGACATTCAAAAAATCTTACAAAGTTACGTACGATAAAAAATTTAAGCGTTGATGACAATGTTGTTTCCATGCGGCACCCAATTTGAAGAGTATCACGGTTTTTATTTCTGGTTATTTGCCAATTTTCATCCATTATCGCAGAAATAAAAATCACGTTTATATTATTATAAACAACATTTGTAAAATATAATAGTTATAATTTCACTCGTGCAGCATTCAAAACAATCCTCCGAACCAATTTCTTAACCTCCTCAATCGTAGGAGAGTTTCCTCAACTCGTTTTCACTTCTTGCTGGCCAGTTCAGTCCTAGTAGGGATCTAAGTTGTCTTCGATGGAAAGAGTCTAGTCCAAGTAGTTCAATTTTGGACGTTCCTCAGGTCGATGAATTGTACACTAGATCGGCTTGACAAAGGCTTCATACAGTCTCAAACGAAGTGGTGTGCAGGATTGTCGTTTGCCAACCCACTCTTTCTTTAACTTGTTCATCGTTACCCAAGCGAGGGCTTTCCTTTTGGCAAAATCTTGACTGTCTCCAAGTAAAGAGCCAAGTTTGTTTGTTTTCGCCATGTTTCACTTGATCTGCATTCCATTCTGACTTCCACAATGTCAGTTTTGCGATGGTTCATTTCAAGGAACCATTTTTCCAAGCAAAGTGGCAACAGATTCAACTGCAAGCTTGATGGAGGAAGGCGGACTGTTCAAGGCTTTAATCTCTACCAAATTCTGCTCTTTATACTCTTCACAGCTAACTATTATTACACATTATAACCAAGTTTGTTTCATTAACAGCAGGCTCAACCAACGACAGCTCCGAATTTAACTATCTGTTTCTGTCTCTGATTTATTTCCTCTCTCATTGCGCTCGACTCTGTTCGTCTTTTTTCTGTCTCCTGTTTGATCTCTTAACTAAGAATAAAAATCAAGTTATTACACCATTTGATGTAGCTTAGCATTTGCAGCCTCATTTTGCTATCCAGGTCCGCCCGTTTGACTGTAACGATTTTTCTTAGTTCGTCACTTGTGTGTACAGTCTCATTAATTTTCCCAAGACCCACATCAATATGTAACTGTTGTTCTTCTAATTTCAAGCTTTTTCTCATTAAAAATAGACACCTAAATTGAGTAAAAACTATAACATAGTGATTTATCAAATCAAGGTAATTCGTGGTGTCAAAAATGTCGTCGGAAGTTTCTTCCTTCGTAAATCTTCATTAACTCTTCCACACTCTCATGGATATGAATCATTGCATTTGTTATAGCGTTCCTCAGTGTTAATGGATAAATAGTATTAGGAATGACCATTTCAACACACACCATCATAATCATACTAAAGTCTTAATTTCATAAATACATTCTGGGACTCCAAATCAAGACGAGTCAAGAATTCAGAAGCTACCTGGTAAAGAGCATTTCTAGACCAATCGCCAAACCAATTCAAAACGCATCTGATAATGTTGAATAAACAAACCTATTAAACAATGCTGGAGATGCCGACGCCTTATCTTTAAGGCCTTCCTCAGACGGATTCATAGTAAATACAACGTGAAGATTCTTCATAATCTTAAGAGTTTTGACTTCGTTGTCCAATTTTGACTTGGTTTTCTCCAAGTTGGCTCTAACTTTCGTCTCCTTAGTGAGGTCGCTCGAAAGCTGGCGTTTGTTTAAATTAAAAATACGGTTTCAATCTCATTTTCCATTTTAGAATTTGCTTGACTAAACTGCGAAACTTTTTGTAGGGATTCGCTCAACTTGTCCTCGGATTCCGACAACTCAAATTCCAGTTTCTTCTTGGTCTACAATAAATTCTCTATCTCATCATTTTTGTTAGTCATTTCCTTATTCGTTTTCTCGATTTGTTCATTGTATTTCTTATTATCACTCTCAGCCTTCGAGTTAGTCAGGAAATTTACTTTAGCCCACAAGTCTTCGAGGTCGTCGACATCCTTTTTCAAATTTTCGATTTCTTCCTCCATTTTTATTTTCGAGTCTTCCAGTTTTGCGTTAATGTCCTCTTCGTCGAATATTCTATCCTCAAATTCTTTAATTTTCTGTTCCATCTCGCACTTTTGGTTGATCAAATTGTCAATCATCTCCTGAGCATCGTCCAAACTATTTTGTTCCCCCTTTATTTGCATTATAAGCTCATCCTTTTCCTTCAAAAGCTTTATATTCTGTTCTTCCAATTCTATCTTCAATTTGTCGATCTTTTCCAGCTTTTCTTTAGTCTCCTTTAACTCCTGCTCTTTCATTTTCATTTCATCCTCTTGCCGTGCAACATTCAAGAGCGGTTTGACCTGATATACATATACGAGACGACCTTTAGGAATAATTTCCACCAAGCCCACGTGCGTAATTGTAAATGCTTCCTTTGTTCCTCTGGATTATCGATAAACCAATTCTAAAATATATTACGGACGTGACCTTTGATCTTGAAGTCTCTTGTAAAACTTTCTGCACAGATAACCTCGAATATTTGCTTGAAACATTCCAATAATACGGCCAAGTCTATCGTCCCTTATCTCTTCTAAGGTTCCCAGGATTCCTGCCTTGAAAAACACTTTTGTGACTCCTAGTTTGTTGCTGTTGAGTTCAAGGTTTAATGCTGCTAAAATCTTTTCCGTGACAACTTTTCCATCAACAAATCCTTGAGGGATTGCATTGGGGGCAAGTATTGAGTATCTTTGCTTGAATTCAGGGTATGTCATCCTATTAGGGTAGCCTTTACGACAAATTCTAATTCCTTCCAAAACTCCATTACACTGCAATTGGTGGAGAACAAGATGCGAGTCAATAATCCCTCCTATAATGACCAAAATAAAACCAGGTTCTTTATTTTCATTGGGAATAATACAGCGGACAAAGTGAGGATGTGTGCTGTACAAATTTATCATCAACTTCCCCAATGATTCCTAATTTATTTGAATTTTTAAGACTTTATGAACTGAAGAAATCGTTTGCGAGGAAGCACCTTTCCGTTTTTTCCCACCACCGGCTTTACCGTCGTCTTCACCTAACTTTCATATGAATTGTGACTTTTCTTATACAGTTCAGAGACGAGGGGATCCTTGGAATCACTTAAAACTTCTATAACACTGTCGCTGATCGGATTTTTGTTTCTTTCCAGCCAATTATCAATGTTATATCCAACCTAAAAGTTATTTTTGAAGTTAACAGTTCCAGCATAATGATGAATCTCAAAGTGGACGGGAGGAGATGCTTTTTGAACCTTTGGCTTTGTGAAGGCAGCAGTTTTCCCAGCGTGGTTGTTGTACAGTTTTTCCATAAAGCTTTTATCGGTGGCCTTAGGAAACATGCATTCTTCCTCGAGAATAGACAAAATTCCCATCGGCTAATATTTGAGTCTAAAATAAAACCTTTTCGATGAGGTCAATACAGGACTGAAGATCCATTCCAAAATCTATAAATTCCCATTCGATCTCCTGTTTCTTGTACTCTTCTTGTTCGAGGACAAACATGTGGTGGTTGAAAAACTGTTGCAATCTCTCATTCGTGTAGTTTATGCAAAGCTGCTCGAATGTATTGAAGTCAAATATTTCGAATCCTGCAATGTCCAATACACCGATGAAATGCTGTCGCTTAACATTTGTCGCAAGAGTTTTGTTTACACGCTTTACGAGCCAGTTGAACATCCTCTCATAAGTCGACTTTGCGATGGCTCCCACTGAATTGGTTACCTTTAAAGTTTGTCTATAACGTACCTGATCTAAATTTTGTCCTTTGGTGACAAATTCTGCACCCACCTTGACTCTCGGTTTTAATAAGGAATTTAAAAGATCCTGTGCGTTAACTCCAAGTAAATACGCAGCCTTTTCAGCCTCTGACTATTAATTTAGTCATAAACCTGAGGTATCGTCGGCTTCCGCCTGTTCTTCCTTTGGTCTCTGTTTGAACTTCATTTCTCCCAGGTGAAGAATAGCACCTGTGCACTTCAGTACACTCAGTTTCTCTTCGTTAGTGAATCCCAGAATATCAAAAGCTTTCTGATATTAAAAATGTCACAAACATCCGTCAAAATCATCTCTTCCTTGTCATCCATGTTATCCACGGTCAGGGACCCATTAGAGACGAACTTGTATTTGGATGGATTCGGATCCAGCAAAAGTTTTTCTATTTTTATTAAACTAGGACCACCGGTATATTCAGGAATTGAATTTGATAAAATTTGATAAAAAATGTGGTAATTTCGCTCTTTTGATCCGCACATAGTAACTCTTGACTTTTCGAGCAAATCTATAATTATTAATTCACCAACAAGTCTCAATGTCAGCTCCTGCAATCTTCCCAGTCATACCGAAATGAATTCTAACAAATTTTCCCTATAATATGGATAAATCCTACAAATCGAGAAGAGTTGTTGTTACGTGTTGTTTTCGCATTCCCATATGCCTCTAATACAGGATTTGCCTGCACAATCTGGTCTTCCAGAGTCTAATTTTAATAATAAACCATGATTACCCCTTTGGTCTCCGTTTCATCTTTTTTAACCGAGGTGGCAGCCACCAAAGCAAAATATTGAATAACTTTTTTAGTATTTTCAGTTTTCCCTGCCCCAGATTCTCCCCTGAAATTATTTACTCAAATAAAACGTTATCAAGACTGATTGATTCTCCCGGTCTATAAATTTTTATTTATTTATTTAAATTATTTATTATTTATTTATTTATTTAAGTTTATTTAAATAAATTTACAAATGTTTGTATTGACTATAATAATTATTAAATCGCTTAATACGAGTGACAGCTATTAGACAACCTTGTAGCATATTCTGATAAGCAATATCAGCCACGGCATATAAGTGAGGAGGCATTTCAGTCCTTCTTTTCCCTTTATATTGCTGAACCACTTCCTTGGTGTAGATTGGGAGACGTCTGTAGGGGTTTATTGCAATACAGAACAATCCAGAATATGTCTATCCCCTGTTTAAGCAATTTTACATATATGAATGAGTTCGTGTACCTTCTCCTCAAGTTATACAATATGCTTGGGTCATTAAGATGTGTTAATGTCGACATATCCGTAGTCAATTCGTATTTCTGGGGTTCATTGGCTGAATGTCATCTTCATTGCTTGTAATCTACAGTAATTTGTAAGACAACCTCTCCCTTTCCATCTACGTGAACGGTTACTACTTTTCCGTCAGTTTTTACGATCGTGGCTTGTATGTAGCATTCCTTTTCATCGGGGATCCAGCAAGCCTTTTTGTTATCCGACGGTGGCATTTCCTGTAACAGTTTTTGTTTGTCGACTTCCAAATATTTCATACTTTCAGTTAAGGGGACTTCCATCTGTATATTACTATTAAAGCCTACATTCACTTCTTGGATTAAAGATAAATCGCAGTTTGGAGCATATAATGAAACTAATCAATGATCTGACAGATACTTGATTAGCTTTTATAGGAGAAGCATTTTACTGATTTTATGCCAACTGGCACTGCTAATTAATAACGATCAGTCAGATAGAACCATTAGGTTATCATCACAAACCTTTACGAACTTTGGGTAATTCGCACTAATTTTACTATCGAGACACCATTTTACTGCAAAGGACTCAATTAGCAATCATCCTACACGCCCAGATTCTCACAGACTTTTTGGGTTTGATGGGATTTGAACCTTGATATTTCACATCTCGGGTACTTCTTTAGTTCAGAACATATGATTTCAGGTATCTCTCTCCTCCAGAGATTTTGAGTGATAGAGGTATGTGGCACCTCAACCTCTCGATCAGATAACCACTTGGCTAATATTAGTAAAAAGTTTCATCAATCTAAACCAGTGGTCCCTAACCCGGGTTCCACTAAAGATGAATGTGAAATAATCCAAAACGATTTTTCTACTCCCTTTTCCAACATACTTGCTGGTTTTTCATTTCCTCTCAACAAATCTATATTGTCTGCTGTTTTTAGTTTCCGTATAATTGGCTTCAGATCGTTGTCTAGTTCTGATGGTAGGTTGTACCTTGGTGACGGCTATATTTAATTTTCTCAACGTTTGTTCTGGTTAGATTTGTTCTCCAAGCGGCAAGATCATAACTGATGGCTGGCTCGATGATTTGTGTATACAAGGGATCCAGGCGTCGAGTTTAATCATCTTTCGAACTTGGAAAGTAACATTCAAATTCAATTTCTTGTTAACGCATTGATCACATTCAACACATGTTTGCTGAAAGTCATCGCTGTGTCAAATGTCATAGAGAGAAAAGTCGAGGATCGATGTAGACATTGAGTTAGTCATTAAATAATAATAATTATCAAAGACCACGGTAACACAAACTAGCTAATCACGAGATGCCAGTAAACTTTAGCAGAGACTTTAACTTGACCCGTTGCTCCTCCTCACGTATCGGCCGAATAACTGGATCTTCATAGTCACAACGGAACGCTCCTCGGTTCTTACGTATAGGTATTCCAGAGGCATTGGAGACTGAACTTTCCAGAAGTCTATCGTTCCGTAATTTTAGAAGCTTTTTTTTGTCTAGCTTAGATCTTCAAAACATTAGCCCAAGAAATAAATGCCCCCATATGCCACATGCATAAGAAATGCATGACTAAATGTATTGGTTGTACATAGATTTCAAAATAGAATGATTTCCGATCTTCCATAAGCCGGAGACATTCCAACACGTTAGTCTTCTTTTCACATTAGTTATTATTATAACTCCGGGAACACAGGAAAGAGGAAAAAGTTATCGTCTAATTAAGTGATCCTGTGTCAGTGCGTCTTTTTTTATTTCGACTTTTCTGCAATTTTATTTGATCGTCCAAAAAGGGGAAAGTTTGATCTCAAATTGCAAGCATACTTCTGGTAGGCAGGAAACTCATCTTCAAAGTGGTTACCAGAAGATCGCGCCATTTTCAATAATCTTTGTTGTTCGTTACCGAGATGTTCCATAACTTTTTTGAGATCTAATTTGTTTCTCATTTCTGGCGTAGGCGTCATTCCGTCACTATTAAGAAGGATCCGGAGGCATTGGTTTTGTATGACCTTTAATTTGTTCTGCGTGGATATTGACAAGGGTGTAATCCACGCCGTACATGCATGTTCCATTGTCGGTAGAATATACTGTTTGTATAATAATTTGAGATGAGAAAGTGAAAATATTGGCGATCTAGCAAAGGTCTTGAGATCCCCATCTTTTTTTAAACTTTTGGAATTATTGTGTCCACATGTGTGTGAACGTCATCAACGGGTCATATGTAACTCCAAGGATTGATGGGTTCTTATTAACTGGGATACGCTCTTCATTCCGAATTAATTTAGGATCGAAGGATGTATGTCTCCTGTAGGAGGAGATAATCGCAGTGCTCGACTTCCCAGGGGATATTTTCATATAATTTTTGAGGAACCATGGGTTCATAATGTCGAGGGTCTCCTGAACCCTTCGTGCAGCTTCTTTATGGTCTTGGTGTCTTGCTGCGACAGTGAGATCGTCGGCATAAGACAGAAGGATGGTATTTTGGATTTGGAAGGTCTCTTGTAACTAAATTGAACAAGGTTGGTGATAAAGGGGATCCTTGAGGGACCCCGTTGGAAAGGTATCGTTGTCTTGATTTTCTATTATTATGACAACTTGGCCTCTTCTACCATTAATGAAATTGGCCATCCACATCTGGATTTTCGGATGGATATCGGTGTCAAAAATTTTTGTCGTTAGAGTTTTCCTCGGTACCGAATCAAACGCCTTCTCGATATCCAGAGCGACAAGTACCGTCCTTTTATGTGGTTTTGAGTAGTTCAGTCCACCCGAGATGAACTGAGTTAGTTTTGTTGGATGTGTTGAAGTTGAGTATCCCGATCTGAAGCCATGTTGGAAATTTGCAAGATCAGGCGAATGACTAATCTTGTGAAGGATTAATTTTTCCAATGTTCTTGAAAGGCCGCAAAAATTCGATGTTGGACGATAACTCCGGGGTCGTCTAAGGCTTTGTTCTTTTTAGGTATTGGATGTATAAGCGATTTTTTCCACAATGAGGGAATCTCATTTCTATTCACTGAGTAATTGAAAATCTCAGTAAGGGCATCGATTGCTATTGGCCCAAAGTGTTTCAATTCAGTTATTGAAATGTCATCCGCCCCTTTGGATTTTGTATTTTTCATGTATTTAATTGCATGAAATACCTCGATGTATGGATATTTTTTCTTGTGTTTCGATTGATGCTCCAGTTTCAAATATGGTTTGTGGCTTAAACTGACATAAAATTTCATAAGTGTGTCAGGATTAATTCCTAGTGTATGTTGTATGGGAATCTGTTTGAGTTTCCGTAGTGTTCTCCATAATGATGATGTCTGTTTACAGACATCAAAGCAGCCTCCCATTTTTTTGTTTTTATTTCTGATTCTTTTGGTAGTTTCCTTATTCAGATTTGTAATTTCAGTATTCAAGGATGCTGTTGTATCTAGTTTTCTTTAGTCTATTTCTTCTCGCAATAAGGACCCTCGTTTTTGTGTCGAATTTATCTGAAAAAGTCTTGAATCGCCCCATTGGAATAAACTTTTTTCGGGCCCTTGCAAAATCTTTTCATTAATAAATCCAACGACCGCATCTATCGAGGAAAAGTTCTCTATTCGGAAAGAGGATAGGGAGTCTTCAATAAAAATCATGTACTCAAGCCAATTCGCACGTGAGAAGTTGATTAAAGTATTGCGAGTTACATTAATCTTGTGTTTTCCCAGGATTTTCAATAGTATTGTGATCTGTGTGCAAATCGTAGATAACGTCCCATGTAATAGTCGAAGCAATTGATGGGACGGCAAGAGTCAGATCTGGTGAGGTTGGAGAGTCACCATTTCTTGAAAGAGTTCTTGTATATTATTCCTGTTGTTAAGGATTACCAAGTCGTCAATGTTGTCTAATATAATAGATCCTCTCTGGTCCAATAGTTGATTTTTGTACCAAATTGGATCTTTTTCACATAAACTGTGCAATACACCACATCGTAGGTGAGCCACGTGACATTTTTTCACATTTGTTATAACAACCTATCCAGTCATTAAATTTGTTATTTTTAATTCGTGTTTTATTAAAGAATTAAAATTTTATGAAATAAATTTATTATCTTATTTTTGGACACCATACAACACGAAGGACATGGTGACATCTCCGGACTTATCCGTCTGCTCACCTCGTCTTTCCACGATCATTAATTGGACGGTCCGTTATGACCTCCGGAGCGACCACCATTCAATGTTAATGAAGCTGAACTGCGAGCCACGCTTTGTACCGAAGCCTATTCATTTCTACGATTAAAAAATGCAAATTGGACTGGCTTTACAAATTTCGTTGATTCAAAACTGAACATTTCCAATCTGAAAATTTCTCCTCCATAGACAAAGCTATATACTATTTCAACAAAATAATCATTGACGGAAGAAATATTTTTATCAGAAAAGCATATATAAAAAACGAAAAATTGAAATACGACTCAAAAACAAGGAAAATAATTATGGAAAGAAACAACCTTAAGAAAATGATACATCGTTCACGAGAGGTTATTAATCGAATCAGGTCACTAAACATTCTTATCACGAAAAGCACAAACAACACCCAAAGGAAGAAACTCAGGCGAATCTCTGCTGCCATGAATAACCAGACCTCAATTTCCAACATGTGGAAGATGTTGAGGCGTCTGAAGAACCCAGAATACGAAGATAACAAAGAACAATGCCAGCTCAATCTGAATAAATATATGAAACATTGTATTCGAATCAGTCACATTCCTTATAAAAAGATTAACACACAAACGAAAATAAAGAGAAAGCCATCCAAATTTGCCCCGCTGATTTATTTTCTCCCTAAAGATGTATCCAAAGCAATATCAAATCAGAAAAAAACAAACTCATGTGGCCCAGACGGAAATTCCTCTTATTCTGCTGAAACACTTGGGCCCAGCATCAATAAATGCATTAACAAACATCTACAACACATCGCTGAACAGAAATACCATACCGACTTTGTGGAAACTATCAAAAATTCGACCAATATTGAAGCCGGGAAGACCGAAGAACGATCCCGGCTCTTACAGACCAGTTTCCCTTATATGTGTTTTGTCGAGGATCCTGGAGAAACTGGTCCTAAAAGTTATTCGCCCTTTTCTCCCACAAGTACATTCCAACATGGCTTCAAGGAAGGATTATCAACAACCTCCTTCCTAACAACATTAATGAAGTTCATAACTGAAGGACACAAGAACAAGCCAAAACAGGAAAAATCGGTCATATGTACGATCGATATTCAAAAAGCTTTCGACTCTGTCCCAAGGAAGATCCTCATACGAAAAATATTTTTGACAAAAATTGATGCACCATTAAAGTTATGGTTAGCAAATTTCGTAAGTGGACGCCGAGGGAAAGTATCCGTCGGAAACAAGAGTTCCAGATCGGGATTATTACCCAATGGTGTACCCCAAGGATCTCCTCTGTCACCAATCCTTTTTAATTTGTTTTTGAGTGATCTCCCCGTACCTATGAATAATAATGACATACTACTTTCCTATGCCGATGACATAGTTGTCGCATCTAGAGACGTAAACGTCGAACATGCTAAGGAAAGACTACAAGGAATACTAAATAACATATTTGGATGGTTGTGCGAGAATCGATTAAATGCATGTTCCGAAAAGTCAGCAGTCACTCTATTTACTAAGAATAGAAAGATGGGAACGCAAACAATTGATGTCACGTTAAATGGAGTACCTATACCACAAAAGAAAACGCAGAAGATACTGGGAGTAACTTTTGATACTTTCCTCTGCTTCTCAGCCCATGTGGAATCTATCATATCAACCTGTGCAAAGAAGATCAATTTTGTAAAGGCCTTCCTTTGGAACTGTGGAGGAATTTATCCGCCAGGTATCGGGACCCTCTACAAGCAGTATGTCGAGCCAACAATAGGCTATGCATGTGCTGCATGGGGATCTAACCTGTCGGCAACGAACCTAACAAAAATTCAAGATATCCAGTCAAGAGCAAAAAATTACTAGAAAAATATACAGATAAAGAAATTGCCCCCAGAGCACTCGAGTCTATCATAGAGGCAACTGGAGGCAATTTCAGAAGAAAAGGAAAAAGACCCCGTCCGTATAGAAAATGCGTGGGATCACAGTCGGAGCATCGAGAAAAAATGGCCCGATTATTGAGAGATGCCGGGATCACCTGAATATTAGTTATTGGTTAAGACGGTGTTTCTTTGGCTTAAATAATAATAATAATAATAATCTTATTGCAGAAGTGTTTTCGATTTGTCATGATGATCCAGTTTCAATTTCAGAATAGGAGGGGAAAAAGATCCCTGTCCGTATAGAAAATGTGTGGGATCACGGTCGGAGCATCGAGAAAAAAATGGCCCGATTATTGATAGATTCCGGGATCACCTGAATATTAGTTAGTGGTTAAGACGTGTTTCTTTGGCTTAAATAATAATAATAATGAGTGGTTTAAAATTATGTTGAGTTATCTTAGAAATACCGAGGTGTGATAGTCGAACACAAGCAACAAATGAAAGTCTATAGTGAAGATTTTATTTATACTTCCAACCAATTTGTGAAACTGAAGGTGGATAGTGAAAAAATAAACATAATTGATTAAGATTTAGATTGAAATAAGTTTGAAAGATAACCACAGTTATGGGATCCTTTAGAAGCTATCCCGGCATTTGGCGACTAAAACCAGTGGATCACGTAATGCTATGAAGACGGAGAAATGAGATAAGGAGCGAAGAAATCTTATACTAAGTAGCTAGTGGAAGGAATAAATTCAAGAACATTAATACAGTATGGCATCTTACTGATTATTTAACTAGTGTTATAGGTAATCTATTTTTATTTAATTAAAAAAATTTTGATGACATTAAGACCCCCTCCCAGCTTGAAACTACTATGCGAACAATTCATTGGACCATCTGTGCCCTGGAAAATCAATCTGTCCTGGACGAACAAACAGAAAATCAGCGACATTCAGACCCTGACAGTCACTACTATTAGCAATCTCAAGAAACTTAAAAACTACTCTCTTCATCACTTGAAGACTTTATCATGAAATGTGAAAGGATTTGCCGCCATGTGCGGACAGTCCAACTCCCAACAGTACACATCTAGGACATGTCTTACGAGAAGGGTATACATCACCCCCTCTCTAATTTCTATGCTCGAAATCATCCCGCCCACAGAGAAGCTGTGTTTGATCCCAGAAGGCGCACAAGGAGAGGATGAGAAATCTATTGAGGCTTTCGAGATCAACTAATTAATTTAATGTTCTTGAGTCAATAAAAAAATAAAAATTTAAATTTTTTCTTAAACCAAAATTTTAAATAAAATATTCATGTGGTGATGTCTATTAATTCAAACACTGATTGTACTATGCTTACCCTTAACGACACCAAAGCAGGAATGGAAGGTTTGGACAAAGACACTATTAACAAAATAATATTGGATGCTTCACGCGGATCAAAATTTTACCAAAATGAGTTGGACAGACAAGTTTCCCTAAATGCTCGCGTGGACCAACTCCTTGTAGAAAAATCTAAACTGAGTGATCGCCAAATCTCAATTGGCAATTATGAAGCTGACAAAATTATACAAAAAATAACAAATTGCTGTGATCTGACTCAAATTGTACTGCACGTGGACGTTGACTCATTTTTTGCCTCGGCAGAGCTTCTTTCTCGTCCAGACTTGGCGGACAAACCAGTGGCAGTGGGGTCACTCTCCATGTTATCCACATCAAATTATATTGCTCGCCGTTTCGGAGTGAGGGCTGGAATGGCGGGCTTTATTGGTAGAAAACTGTGTCCTAACCTGATAATAATTCACCCAAACTTCAGTAAATACAAACAGCTGAGTGATGTATTGCGTAATATATTCTTATATTATGATGGTAAACCTAGCTGTCCTAGTTTGGATGAAGCGTATTTGACGATAAATGATCATTTCCGATGGAGACAGACCTCTCATGGTAAATTTCGTACTTTTTTGCTTACTGAGGCGATTTCTTGCAGTGAATGCACGTGTCATTTCCCGTTGAGTGAACTGACGGAGTGTGAACTGATTGATGATTGTTTGGGGATGATGTGGAATGTCTGAAGTGTGGTCTTTGTATTAATGGGGGACGGAAATGGAAGACTTTTGGAGTTAGTTTGAATGATGTGGCTGAGGAACTGAGATGTCGTGTAAGACAGCACACCAAGCTAACAGTGTCAGTGGGGGTTGCCCCCAATGGGATGGTGGCTAAGATTGCAGTGAAATGAACAAACCAGACGGTCATTATGTGATGGATTCCCCCTCCCTTAGACAGTTTATGAGGATATGCCCGTTAGGAAAGTCCCTGGAATAGGGAAGGTGACGTCACATGTACTTAATGGTATTGGAATATTCACATGTGATGATATTATTAATCAAAGGGGATTCTGGCTTGTTTGTTTGGGGGATATAAATCATTGGAGTGTTTTTTACTATCGGCTAATGGATTGGTAGGCAGGGAGGGGGATCTGTTAGACGATCGTTGAGTGTTGAGCGGACATTTACCCCGACATGTAGCAAATCATTGCTGATTACTAAATGTGCCTTCCTGTGTTCTCTATTACAGGAGGATATGATTATGGAAAGGTGTGGAGGCACGGGGATTTGGAATTAAATTGAAGACGGACTCGTTCAGACTGTCCACTCACTCTCAACTTACTCCATTCTCTACTCAGAACTATTCTGTTATAAGCAGAGTTTGTATTGGACTATTGAAGAAGCACATTGATGGGAATGACACGTCTTATAGATTATTGGGGTTGAAGGCATACAAATTGAGGGATATGTCCTCACAATACTCTATTGAAAAGTATGCTGTTACTGGAATGGGATGTGCCTGTTGTAAACGTAGTAGTAAGAAAATAAAGTCTGCGAAACCTGTAAAGATTACTGATTATTTTAATAAAATTTAATTTTATATTAATTGTTACTTTTTTAAATAATTTTTACTTTATAAAAATCAAGCTTTCTCCTGTTGTTCGAACTATTCCGGAGACACATAACTCGGTTGCGCTTTAAAACAATCCACGGTTGGGTTTCCGTTAATTCTATCGAAAGTCTTTGTATAAAAAAGCTTTTGGGCCGTCTGCCACAAAACATAGATGGAAATAAAGCCTCCCTACCCTCGGGAAGCTGATAACCACTTAGCGCACCAATGTTGTCACCATATAGATTTACAAGACTATTTAAATAGAATCAGACGATCTGGTTCGTCGTTGTGCCTTTTTTGCTACTTTTTCCCTTGTCTTGGACTGTCTCTGGTAGCGTTCGCTTTTGGTAGTTACATTTTTATTGGCCAGTGGTTTCCTTCACTAGAATGGACAGGGGGTAGATAAATAAAAGTCAAGGAGCGAGATCGTTCAAGTATGATCATCCCGTTGAACGCCTGATACTTACTTTTGAGGGCTTGAGGGAGGGGCATCGGCTCAAGATGACATCTACGATGAAGCGCATCAAGCTTATGTTAGTTTTATTTTAGTTTGCTTCCTGGAATTTTCATTTAATAATGTCTCCACCTCTCTGCTTCATAGATTGGGATCGGCATCCCTACTTATTTGGTGAGGGGTTTCCTCCCTTCAATTCATAGAGGCGTTATTCGATCCACCTAACTCAGGAGAAATCTAATTTTGGCCGGTATTATTGCAAAAATGAATCCCTGTCTGTGGAAGGATTCCCATAATGGCCAATACTCGTTGAGGATACGTCTCACTCCGACCGGGGGTACTATATTAAATTAGTATATCGGGGTTACTATCATTATTAATAGCAATGTCCGCGGAACCAGAAGTTAATTAATTTGAGGTTCCACTTTTGCCATACATCTCAGGCGCTGTAATTCGTTTCAATCCTCCTCTGTTTCTCGCAACCGCCCTTAGATCATCCAGATCCTCTCCCGATTTCAGCTTCCTTCCTATGCACATGAGTACTTTGTCGAGCGTCGACGGAAACGTTGTGTCCAAAGAGCTGTCATTTTGCTCAAGTTACAAAGCTCGTCGTCGGTCATCCGTCTTGGCCAGTAGATGCCCAGTAGAAGTCGTAGTTGTTTTCTGTGGAAAGAGTTGAGCTTCTTCAGTTCTTTGTGGTTAGGCCCCTGGTCCCGCGTTGTAAGCAGAAGGAGTTGTACAACCGAATTCGAAGGCGAGTGCCTATGTACCTTCGCCGCATCCAGATCGCCCACATTTTTTGAAAGAGGCAACCGCCAGCACATTCCTATGAATAACGTCCTCCGAGTCCCAGAGGAGAGATCCAACATTCTTGTATGTTCTCCAATTTTCCTCTTTTCTTATCTTGCAACGGGTTATGCTAGTTCTTTCCGTTTTGTCTGGGTTTACTACCAGAGACCAGTCCTTCAACCCTTGAGGGGTCACTTTTAGTATAGTTCCTAGCGTGTCCCTATCCAGGCTGACGAAATCAATATCGTCGGCGTATATTACTTTCATCACATCAGTGAAAAATTATCTCCAGGTACATTAAGCATAGGACCGGGGATAACGAGTCTCCCTGTGGTGCGCCGGTGTCGGTTTTACTGAAAAGCGGTATTTCATGGAACATCCATTGGATCGAGGAAAAGGAAGGACGACGGAGCGGTGTACGTGGACGACCTCTGAACTAATCCCAGATGTTGCGAAGATTCTTTCATGATGATGTTTGTTGGCGTGTCTCGCTCCATTCTTAGGGTGTGACCTAACAGTTTTCCACCACGTCTTCATGATCAGGATGCTCAGAGGTTCAGAGGAGCATCTTTTGTACGATGCTTCACTCTTTACACGCATTGGCCACTTTAATCCCAAGAGACCGAAGTTGCTTTATATGAAAGGATTCGAGCCTTTGTCCATCGGTTTTCGAGATTCCCGGTGTGCCAGAGCTGTACTTAAGGATCGGTTTTACGAAAGCCTCATACAAGAGATAGCAGAATTGATTTCTTTGGATCCATCCTTTCATAAGATTTTGCGTGGTCACCGTAGATAACAATTTCCTTCGAGCAATGTCTTCGAGAGTAGGGAACTAAACTGTATAATCTTCCTCCAGTTTTCGGTGCTGTGTGGTTCCATCTGCTTGATCTCCACTATATCCATATTAGAAGTGTTCATTGATAGGAATGAATGTATGTTCTAGTTTAGTGGTTCTCAACCTTTTTTTTAATCGCCATTTATTTCACAAATCAGAAAGTCATTACTACGTACTGAAATTATTTAATAAATATTTTTTTATTTAAAAATCATAGTTTTAGTGAGATCCTTGTGGTTGATGAGTATTTACAGATTCTCTAAATTTGCCTTTCTTTTCGTAAGTGCAATCCTTACATCTCCTCTTGTACATTTATTTGTTTCGTTTTTCCCGATGAGATTGTTGAGAGTCCTAAATCCTCTCGGGCCAATGATTCTAAGTGAAATTCGTAAATTTTTGAATCGTTGTCATCAAAAGTACCATCAAAAAAATCTAGAGTCCAAACATTCATCAATTCTTCTTATTGTGTCATTGCTTAATGGCATGGTCTTTAGTATGTTTGAAAAATCTTTTTGTAAAATTTCGTAAAAAAATGAATCTAAACACGGGCAAATAACAGTCTCTGTTATCAAATGGTGATTACCTACAAATTAAAATAAATAAAATAACCAGTGTTTGCTATTATCTCTGCAACTTTGTATGAATAAATAGTCCAGAAACATTTTGAAATATACTTTTATTAAAAAAGAAGTTAAAGTGTTTTTATTTTCATAATTCTATTTTAATTCAAAAAATTCTGTTTTTTTAATTGAGTTGGGATGTTTACGCTGTAAATGTTCGATTAAGCGCGATGGCTTCATTGCCTCATTGTAAAACACTCTACCACATTGCAAACAAAGCGGTTTTATGAGGCTCCTGAGGATTTTTAATAAATCAAAAGAAATGTATTACTCTATATAGGTTCTAACTTTTTTTGAACAAGAATCATTGGGGGATAAAAATCATTGGAGTGTTTAACGAAGTATTAGAAATCACGCTAATAATTTTAAATGAAATATAATATAAATGTTATAGTTTTAATATAATATAAATAATATAAAACAATATTATTTATCCGTCTTTAATTTTTCATGTGACAATGAACTCCTTAAGGACCTTCGCCCCATGATCAGAAAAATCGCCCAAAAGAGGCGACTCGCCCTCCGTTAAGAACCACTGTTCTAGTTGATACATAGATTACGGTGGCTCCCAAGTGAGATTTATAAGCCTTCGATACGAAAACAATAAGTATGACTTGACTGGAGCACCATACAGTACCCTGAGATCTCCAGCCATAAATCGTACTTATGCAACTTTCTGCTTCAAAGTGCTCACCTTATCGTGGACTAAGTACAATTTCACGTCATCGTGTACTAAAATATCTGGTTTATTGAACCTGGCCTGAGTATCAGTCTTTATGGATGTGACCACCCTGATTTTAACACTCTGATTTATTTTCGCCACCACTATCCACCCGAGGATCCAGATGTGGCTGGATTATTTCATCATGGCAGAAGAGGTCAAGTTGTAATGACCAATCGAAAATTAAAACTACGATGCTTACCCAACCAGGTCCCTCAAAGATCCCCATTATCGCCGGCACTATTCAATCTATTTAAGTGACCCTACAACTCCAAACCCTCAAAACACCATCTTTCTGTCTTATGCCGACGATCTCACTGTGACAGCAAGACGTCGTGATCACAAAGAGGCTACGCTAAGGGTTCAGGAGACCCTCGACAATATGAACCATGGTTCCTCAAGAACCAAATGAATATATCCCCTGGGAAGTCGAACACTACTGTTATCTCCTTCCTACAGGAACCATACGTCGTTTGATCCTAAAATAACTTGGAATGGAGAACTTATCCCTGTTAAGAAGAAACCCTTAATCCTTGGAGTCACATTCGACCCTCTGATGAAGTTCACACATCATGTGGAGACATCACAACTCCCTAAAAATGACAAGGTCTTCTTGAATCCCTTTTAAGAGGAGATTCTTTCCTACAATGAGTATGCTGGTAAATTAGAATGCAAGAAACCTTCTCCCTTTGGACACTAAAGTCATTTCTCTTTGGGAGACTCGGACATACCTTGTTTATGTCAAAGAAATCTCATGCCCTTTACCTTACAAACGAAGTCCACAAAGCTCTACCCTTTGTCCGGCTTTGTTCAACATCCACCTGAGTATCATACGTGACCTGGAAAATACGCTGGTCCTATACGGACGACGGATAAAGCATTTTTTCCGCCTCTAATCGCCTCCAAAATATTTGGATTCTCTAGAGCAGGGGTTCTCAACCTGTTTTTACTCGTCGACTCCTTGACTTTTTTTTCGACCCCCTAATATTTAATTGACCCCTTAAAACTTTTTTATTTAGAACAGACAATTCTAAGTAAAATTAGTTAACTATCCAAAATCAATTCATTGTTAATAATCAAATCAAAAAAAAAAGTATATACTCGATGTTATGTTGGTATCTTAGCATAAATCTATAATAAAAAAAGAATTAAATATTAATGACCAAAGATTCGATATCTGGCACTACATGTGTTATTTTTAAACGAATATCTCCTCTAATGGACACATCCAATCTGTTTCGTTCTTTATTTACAATTCGATGTAGAATGCTAAATCCGCATTCAACACAGTATGATGTCGGAAAATAGAGTAGCAATTGTGCTATTTCTGTCCACAATTTTGGATAGCTCTCTTTTAATTTTCATATTTTGCCAAAAAATAACAGGTGATTGTGAATCATTATAGTATAGCTTTAATTCTGGATTGAATTTTTAACATAATTAATTCCTCTTGGGAACTCTCATTTTTGGAATAATCATTGCAATTTTATAGGATGCAATTAGTCCTCCTAAATATATTTTAAAATAACAACCATTGTTTCTTTCATTACAATTTGTAAAAACAGTATCAATCGTTTTTTGTTTACAAAAAATCCTTTAATTCTTCAAAATAGTCTAATGGTTGATCTTTTTTATCCGAATGTATTCTCCTAAGATGATCCAACAATTTTGACGGTTTCATTGCATCATTTGATAATGACTTATTACACAGTAAGCAATATGGCCAATTATCAAAAGAAATTTTTTATATATCCAAATGCCAAATATTCATTTTTATATTGACGAATTTTTAATGTAGAAGGACGACTCATACACAAACAAAAACAAGCATGGTAATTTTAAAAATTTCTAAGAACAAAGGTTTACCACTTTAAAAAATAAACTAACTTAATTTAAAATGAAAAAAATTAAATGTATAAATTTATTTTCGACCCCCAAATATTTCATTTTTGACCTCCTTACGATCGATCTGGATTGATTTTAGACCCCTGGGGGTCGACCCCAGGTTGAGAACCGCTGCTCTAGAGTCCTTGTCATTAACAACCACGTCTCCCCCTCTAAGTCTAACGATACAGTATTTACCTCCTACTGACAATAGCTAAACACATAACCAGAGCTAAAAATTTTCTAAGTCCTCCCTATATCAAAAACACCGAAAATCCTGAGAGTAATCTACGACCAATGCCTTACATTTCCTCTCACGTGGACCACGTAGTTACAAAGGCAAACAAGAAAGGAAACGCTCTCCTCATAGTGGCCGGATCCATCTTTGGCAGGATAAGGAAACTCAGAATAATCTACAAACAATATATCAAGACCACCGCGAACAACGCGAGCCCCTCCTAGGCCTTATTCTTCTAGCCTGCAACATCAAAAAATTCAGTGACATCAGGATCACTTGATTTAGACGATAAATTTTTCCTCTTTCATTTGTTCCCGGGATTATAATAATAATCATCAGGAAGCACGCTTTATTAAAGAGTAAGGTATCCGTCCCCCATCGACTTCACTTGTAGACACTTGCGCAGACACTTCAGGGAAATGGTGAAGTCCCTCGATGAGCAAAGGATGAAGATGGCTACAGTAATGAGGAACCGAGATCACCTAGTTGGTTACTATTACCTTCTTTCTCGGTGTTTCCTGTGGTTATATAAATAATTCAATTTAAGAGTAGAAATTGATCGTTAACTAATCGTCAATTTAAGAGTAAAGAAATTGAAATTGGTAGGCCATCATTCAAAAGACGTAGAGGGGTGGAGAAGTTCAAACGGTTATTTTTCATGCAAAACTTGCACCGGGCGCCACCAGAACAACAGGTGAACCGGATGCCGCCACGCTAAGTTAATTAAAAATGCCTGCTCCGCCTAGATTTGCCATTCCCTCTTCGAGAATTGATCGTTTGAACTCCCTCAGGCGGAAAATTATGCACCACACTGACATCTCCATTGGCGGCCTCGTTTCTAATGAGGCGACGTTCAAGAATGGTCAGGTTTCCTACGTTTTTTGCAAGGAACTGGGAAACTCATTCAAGGAAAAGTGACCCATGCAGAGGAATTTCGGTCGGTTATAAAAAAGTGCACGCTGGTTGAATTCCTATGCAGAAGGAAGAGAATGCGGTTGGGTCATCAGAAGACCAGGCGAAAAGCGTTCGGATGTTGTTGGAGGCTGGGATCACCTAGTTAATTAGTTTTGACCTATCTTTCTTGGTGGTCTTGGAGTTAAAAAAAATAAGTTATTGTGAGTGAGTCCTTGTAGACAATCTGGTCCCGCAGTGAGTATCAAAATGATGGCGTCACTCGTCAAACCAAGAATACTCAGTGCGTTCGATTATCAAAACTTATCCTTTGCTTCTTCTATTCCCTTATTCTACTAGAGTGACGTCATTATTCATTTCCCTCAGGTTGTACCGTACCAGAATGTCACAGAAAAAATCATTTGCTTTCTCCACTCCACTGAAGGAGTGCCCACAACTGCAAGGACTTGACGTTTTTCATATTCCATTGATTCTAGATGGACATGTGCGGTATTGGAAGCTCTGTTTCTGCAAGATGGGAAGTGGATAGACTTAATTGGTTGTCAAACTTATTAGTATGGGTTTATATGGGATATAAACTGTATAACGGGGGATACAAGTGAAATTAGAAATGAGTAAACTTGATATACTAGAGAAATTATAAATTTTAAGTAAACTCCATATTTTCTGCCAGGCAAGATTCGAACCCTGAATATTGTGTGTCTCGAGTACATAATTTTTCTATTCAAAGGAAAAGAGGGGGGAACGAAAGGTCAAATCTTTCTTGGAGAGATTAAGACATTCAACCAAGAGGTACACCACCTAATCCATTTAACCAGATAACCACTTGACAAGATGAAAATTTGAATCTCACATCTCAGCTTCTGAGACGACTCAACCATGGATTTCGTCGTAAGAGGGAAACATTTCATAGATAACCTTGATGAACTGCTCGAACTGTCAGTTTTTTTGGTCAAAACATATGTTAGTTAGTTGCCGCTCTCATTGCGTGGTTGTTCCCTCTCAGAATTCGTCAGTTCTGCATAACCCGACCGGTTCAAGAATGGCCGAGTATCCAGCAGCATCAATAGCCCGCTTGACAATCTCATTCAAAGCCTTGGAGATCTGCCAGCGCTCCTCTTGCAGGCGAGAGGGTACATGCCATAGCAGTCTATCAGGATGCCACATCGGACGGGTGAGCTACACATACTTTTAGTCCCAGCCCCAGAGAGATACCACTTCTAACGCATTCATCATCCAGAAAGTTGCCCAGAACTCCATTGGAGATGGCGTTTAGCCAAGCTCCGCTCTCAGGGGAAGCTCTCGAAAGCAAACAAGCGCGTAGGTGCGGATTTCAGTAAGAGTCCATATGAATTCCAACATAATAAATTGTCCAGGTTTCACTGGCAGTCTTTTGAAGGAGGCAGGGGGAGGTTGGTGGCATTCCTGGCTTCTCGTGCGTAGATTATGTCTTAGTCAATTGAGAATTCGGGTAGGGAGTGTAGAATCCTCCTATCCAAAGGTTCGCAGGATGTGAGTGAAGACAGATGTGCAGGAAGTGAGACGTCTAAAGTATGACGGATTCCAAGACCCCCAAATCTATGCGGTTTATTTTTACGTGTGTCCTAAATCGGCTCATTCCAAGTTAGGAGCTTGCACTATTTTCTTAAACGGCGGTCATAAACCAACACTCAATACTTCGTCAAGCACCCACCTTTTCCATTCGATCTAGGTTTTGCCTCCTTATCTGCCCTAGAAAGTCTTAATTTTGTCGAATAAAGAAGTCCTTTATTCAACCTAAAAATCCACATAAAATAATAAAAACTAATCACAATAGAACATATCAGCAAGAGTAGATAACATATTAATGCTATCCGAAGTAATAACAAGATTATCCTCAGAGAATGCCCACTCACAGAACGAATCACCATGGGAGGCATAAAACGTGTCAGAACTATCACATTTGTGTATTACATATCCCCCATTCGACAAACTCCTCATTGCCGAGCTCTTCCCGAACTGAGTATCCAGGAATGTCTTCACAAACCCATCACACTCTTTCAACGTACAAACTGGGTATGTCATCTCCACAAACAGTGACGACAGATCACCACCACACAACTACACTTACTCCACCAATTACATTATAATGAAGCTGTCCAGGTATTCGGCTGTCAACCTTCACTGAAATGGACTCCTCAACCCACGTGTACATATTAGATTTCTCACTAAGAGACTTGTGTGTCTCACGATTGACCACAGCACACTGTTTGGGGACAATGAAGTTATCAGTTGATGCAGCTGTTGGCTGGAGATGAAGGTTTTGATAGGTGTATAGTGAACTTGAAGTTCTTTGGGGGTAAACACGGAACAGATCCCTGTATAGTCGTAATTAGGGTCTTAATGACATCGAAGGATAAACCTGTGAGGATCACAGCATTCTTTTTGTGGTTAAATATTTCCATTAGGTGGACAAAGTCTCCAAATGAGGCAGACACGTGTCCACAGAAGACAACCGCCGGGTGTTTGAGAGACAAATCGTTGCAGTCACTACGAATGCACAGTCTCCCCATCTCTATCATCTAAAGTAACTCAAATGAGTGCCTGCTTGAAGGGACTAAGCGATTCAAACATTAAGGAAGACATATCCTCTGACAGCCTAAATTATAACCCATGACTACCATTCTGAAAAGATATCAAAGTGGGAGATGGCTGATTTTGCCACAGGGGATATCACATACATTGTAAATGGCAATTCACGCAACAGTCTCTCATTCAGGAACATAATAATGTCAAAATGTAGCCATAACAGAGACAGGGAGTAATGCGGACCCACCACATATGAGGACGTCCCTTATGGTCTGCACAAACCCTAGTTCCTCATCATTCACGGGGGAAGACACAACAACAACGTCAGCCTTCTTGACACTTCTATCCAATGGCTACAGTGACCTCAGTTAATACTCTGGCATGATTGGGCACTGTGCTCGTCCTACTGACATAGAAGACCTTCAATAAGCCAACAAATAACCGAAGAAGTGGGGAACTCCAACAGCACATTGGCACACCCCAAAGCCAGTCCCGAGCTTAGAAAAGTCAGTTTCAGACGTCCCTGGAACAAGTTCTACAACTGAGAGATCCCAGGTACCACGACTTCCCCGAAGCTAACAGTCCTGACCAGTGAGAGAATATACTCGATCTCTCCACTATCAACCATTTCTAGCAATTTATTCACACATATTTTTTCCCCAAAAATAGTCTCGAATGATGTGGATAAAAAACGACCCCAAAAGTGGACTCTAATACTTTGGGAATAACTATTTCCCCTTCAGAGTCTTTCTTGAATATTGAATTAAAATTTAATTCCCCGTCAGTTATCTTCTCCAATGTACTAAAATGCCTAGAATTCCCGCCATAAGAGAATGTTCTAGAATAAATTGAATTCAAACAAAAGAGTCTCTTTGTCGATTTTTGGCCTCGGCAGTAAATTCTTCAATTTCTGAACATAAGCGACCAGTTCGTTAATCAGGAGTCTCAGTAAATACTAGTAGTACTTTGCATATCTGAAGCAGGGTTCAGTCGCGTAGATGTGTCCGGAATATCTGTACTCCTTGGTGATGAAAATGATCCCAAATAGGTCGTATGGGTTAGTCAGAACGACTACGTTTATTAGGTGCATTTTGTCGATAATCTGCCACTAAGAAAAAGAGGTACGTCTGGGGGGAGAAACAGAAATTGCCCATCTAACAGTGCATCCTCCTTGAATTTGAAAATTGGCTGCAACTAACATTTTCGAGTACTATGTTCGACGGATCTGAATTTTGCTTGGTCAGAATTACGTCCCTACTGAATGGTCTTTGCAATAATTTGACAGGTAAACCCTAGTGATTCAGAACACGGTCGGTATTGTCCTAGTAGTGACATGTCCAGTCCGCAATCGCACATTACTTGGAGTCCACAGTGCTTTATGATACAACATGTGCTTTTGCTACTTGATTGTGCATTTATCTATGATAGCGACTACAAGAATACAATTTTCATCTTACGCTTTGTTTTTTAAATCTTACTTATTTAAAAAATTAAAATTAAAAAAATATATAATTTAATTTTTACGAATATATTGCGCATATTATTATATTATTATTATCGCAAAATTTAATTTCAACTTAAAAACACATAAAGCTTATTTCCAAATATTTCGTGGATATTTTCAGAGCCTTCGGCTCCGTTCCTAGAAGAAACTTAACATGGAAAATATTTCTATCGGAAATCCCTGGAAACTTAAACTCTGGTCTGCAAACTTTCTTAGTGATCGAAAAAGCGTGTTTGGTTTTGAGATTAGAATTCTAAGCATGAAAAATTATCACACAGATGCCAAGATCTTATCTTTCGTTTTAGCCACCACGGAACGTTGCCGTATAAGAAGCAAACAATAGAGGTGGGGAAGAAGTGGAAGTACGTTTTTCTTGCAAAGAACTTGGGATAATGCATTGTCGCCAAGTCAATATTATAACATTTTGATGACATGCGATTGTATCTTGACTAAATTTTACAGGGGTTATTGAAGCATTTAATGATTATTATATAATAAATTTTTCTTTACAACTTAAGTGGATAAATGAGTTATTAATTTATAAATTCTAATGAGAGTTAAATAACTTATAGAGATGAAAAGTTTAGATGGGATATGAAATTTCAAAAAGGACGGCGGGAAAATAGGTTGAAAAACACTGTGATATTTTTGATTATCAATGGTTCTCTATATAAATTGACGAGTGTATACGGAGTTATTTATGACAATTTTTTACAGGGGGAAAACAATTAATTAACAAAAAATTTAAATAATCATCAAAAGTTTTTAAAAAAAACAAAAATTCTGAAATTAATTATAATTATAAACGACAAAGACTTAAATCGTGTGAGAAAAAATCTAAAGACGGGAGACGACCTGAACGAATTGAGATCACTCGCATTCGACAGAGGAAGATGGAAAAGACTAACTATAAATATTGTTTCTTTGAGTGTTGCACATGCGGGGCTATAATCATTATGGCTTTCGTGAAAGTGCCTTAATAATAATATAAACGAGTCGATGCAACACTACAAACGGATATACAAGTTAAAAATAACAAACCTGATATTTTTGTACTCGATAAATCAAAAACGAAATAATACTAATAGAAGTAGAGATCACTTCCCAAGATTTGCTAAAACATGTTGAAGTAGAAAAACTCCACAAATACGACCTTCTGGAATAAGAACCAGCACAAATTCACAAGGCCAAGGTGACAATAATTCCGATTGTTTTGACATGGGATGGAGTAGTAACAAAGTACTAAAAGTCCTATATGGAAAGACTCAACGTGGATGTCTCTACGAGGGCGTACATCCAATCAATGACGATTAAAAAAACTTTAGAGAGAATGATAATCGAGCATAGACATGGGAAAAAAGTTGATAACTAGTATGATGAGGTTACAAGAGTGACTAATCATCTTGTCTCAAGAGGCTCTGAACTCGGAGGTGACGTAGAAGAAAAACCAAGAGAAACAGCTTTCTTGTCTAGTGATTTGCTTTCTCAAATAATATACGAGGGGAACAGTGAGGTTGATACAAAGGGCCAATGCCCAAAGAAAAGGAGAATTCAGCTTGCATAGTGTTAATTAATTACAATTGATTTTCTTTAATTTTAAACAATATTTATAATAATTTAAAAATTAATCTGCTGGTTGGTTTTCATTTTATTTTTTAAAAGAGTTGATGATCTGTACGAGTCCGACACTCTACAAATATGAAATGCTTAATACAGAAGAGACTAATACGACTATGGAAATTATTTTGACAGCTGTAAAGGATGGGTCCATTTCTGCGCTTATAATTCTCCCACAGCCCTGAAATTACGTAAATATGTACTCTTTTATCCTCAAAACTGCACGGAGACGGGGGCAACATCGGGAACTTGATTCAGAACTGCAGTTAAACTGGAATATTCAAACAGTCAAACCCTTGATTTAATAAAATCGACGATTATGTTCCCCCTGTGGAGATATTCCTCTGAGCCATCCTGAAACGTGTTTGTTATGATCCCCCTCATCTTCTATTAGTACAAAGGCCTACCTGCATGTCGCTTATTTGGACCGTCAAGTAAAGAAGGGATCCTGCAAAGACCGTGAGTAACCCCAGGCCTAACTGACAATCAAATCTGAGAATACCAGTATTTTTATAAATTTGTTTGATGTTCTCACGTTGATGAACCCAAAAATCCCGGAAAGAGTCAGAAAGGCTGCGTAAATGAAGAGAAATAGGATTGTGCTGAAGTAGGTCCACGAATGAGTGCCTTTGGAGTTCCAATAAAAGTGTGTGATCAGGGATACAACCGACAGAATGTAACCCCCAATAGACTTGAAATACTGAACGATAACAAACCATGATTATGGCAGAGTTTATGGCTGTCACTGCTTTATCGAATAACTCCCTCTTCATTTACTAACCAAAGTGTGATTTCCATTTATCGACTGAATGTTTCTTTATAGGGAATTTAAGGAAGTGGCGGAGTTGCGCAATAATGTGGAAGGAAATGTCACTTTGCCTTTATAATTAGAATAAAGGAACTTGTTTTTTTAGGAAGGAAATTATTTATTTACTATCTGCGAAGAGCTATTAGCATTTATTTAGGACCCCAGAATCACCAGGAAAGACAGAAAAAACATCGAACTGTTAAGTTATCCCATTTGCCGTAATCAACTGCACCATCCAACGTCTGTGGTCTTTCATTGTTCAAGTCACCCTGAATAGGGGAACTTTTTAATTAATCGGTTTTTTTTGCCTTGGAAGTGGAGAGGCGTAGTGGGTTTCCATCTTGCTCACATACGCGAAGGGATCTGCGACTATGGGTAGTGGCTATAAATTTATTTTTTTATGTCGAGATTTCTAGACGCGAGAATTGCTTGTTTGCAGATAACTATGATAGCAATATTGGTTCTGAGATCCGAATATACCGCTTGTTTCAAGTTTTTTTTTCAACCTCTGGACTTTATTTAAATTTAAGCAATAGAAGTCAGGTAGTTGCCGCCCTTACTGTTTTTTTAATTAGGGAAAGAATTTGTGCCTTAGATAAGAAACAATGCCAGGAACAAGCAGGAGAGGGTCTGGAATAACCTAATGTCACTCTAAGCACGGATAACAAACTAATGAGGATGATGAATAAACTCCTGGCTTCACAAATTCTGGGAGGACGCCCTCCTTGCGATGATCTGGGGAACAAGAACTTCTTAAACAAGATCATGAAATATTATTCCTTTTTAAGTTTAATCAAGTACCAGAAACTTGAGAGTTCTTCACTTTCATTCATAAAACTCAAGCGTAACGTTGTGGAGAAGAATGTGAGCAAGACAATATCAAAAATCAACTTAGTCCAGAGGTCAAGATGGAATTGCAACAATAGTGTTGAAAAGATAACCCCTATGCTATGTGGTCCTACTCAAAGGACTCACCCTTCTCATTCAGACCTATATCTCTCCTGTGTGACTTTTCAGCGATTGTAGAAAAGCTCATTCTTGATCAGATAAGCCTACTTTCACGATGTATACTTCCCCGTGAATTTAAGAAGGGTCAATTCACAACAACCCACCTTACATGCCTTACGAAATTCACCAATAAGGGCCTACAATGCAAACCTGGGCATCAACAGATACTAATATGCTCCAATGACATATATAAGGATTTTAACTCCTAAAGATGTCACTTACGAGGAAGATCCTTGTCTCAAATTTTCCAAACAAATTGAAATTTTGGATTGCAAACTTCCTTAACGTAGTTGCACGTTCCACCAACTCAGTAGCTAAATTTCTCCCAAATAGAGTTTCACAAGAATTTCCTCTGACATCCATTTTTTAACCTTTTCTGAGCGGTATGCCCTCCCATACTAGCGACAGAAGTCTGTTATCGCTTATGCTGACGATGAAATCTTTGTAGCAAAAGACCAATGCGTTCACACAAGATGAGCCTAATCACACCCTCGAATTTTATTCTAGTTCCCTCTAACCTGTAAAATTAAAAATTGATTTAAATACTCACTTTAAATGAATAAGCAGATCAGCACCCTCTGTGTGACAATACCATGGAGGTTTAGATACCCTTGAGACAGATCCTCGGCAACGTAACTTTTCTTTTGGTTAAATACCACAATCTTGTATAAGTTTAATAGCTTCTGTTTGATTTTGGGATAGGTTGAACAAAGTCACTTCCGTTTACTAGGGAGAAAATTAGTGTGGAATTTTTAAATTTAATTATTGTAATTATTTTTAAAATATATACTTTCTCACTTAAAAAAATATTATTTTTAAAATCACTAAAAAGTGCCCGTAGGATAATGTATAAGTACTAAATGGAGGGAAGGGGGTAAGCTGAGATCACCTATTAGCGGGTGTAACATTTCTTTCTTGGTGGTTTTGGGGCTTTTAGATAATAAATGAAATAAACTTAATTACACTTTGCTTTAAAGCTTTGTTTGTTCAGATTGATTCCCTTTATTTATCACACGTGCAACAAAAAATGGAACCAAGTGTACTTCAATAAGTTTTGTTTTTTTAGTTTTATTGGTACCATTTTTTCAATATGTGCCGAAACTCTCTTCCAAGATCTAATGAATGCCCCAACAAATTCCGGAACGTGCGTACTCATCACTTCATCGATAATTGCTTGGTCAGTCTTCTAATAAAAAAGAAGTGATCATAATCGGATTGTGGTGAAGATCAATAGAGGCCAACGTAAGTAGAGTTCCTAGCAGCTACAAGTACAAAGATGCTAACTGGAGATTGTATTCCGAATCTTAAAGACAGACTAAAAAATCGTTACTTGGGTAGCTTTAGTTCTCCTGTTAAAGGGACCAGGTAGTTTACCAGCATAATCTTAGAAGCAAGATCAATGGCTGCACCCAAACATCTATTAAATTCGTCGAGTGGTCGTCGGGAGATGTGAACTGCTTGATATAATTCTACACGGAAATTTCACACAATGAGCACAGGAAGTGGACTCTTATCACGCAGAAAACTGAACAAATTGGCAGATCCGCTCTTCTTGGATGGATACACTACATGTCTCAAAAACAATATACTCTCATGGACCTTGGAGACGGGGGAGTTACTTTCCTAAACTTCGATTAATCACAATGTGATACCGTTATTATGGAAACTGGAACAAATACGGCCAATGCTAAATCTGGAAGACCAAGAGAATTTTAGACTGGTGTCACTTCCATGTCAAAAGTCATGAAGAGGTTTTTGCTCGGGAAAATAAAAGAGTTCTTACCAGAGGCCTTTTCAACACGGATTCAAAAATGAGAGATCCACATACAAACATTGACCGACTTCATTCGAGTCGGATTTGCAAACAAGCCGAGACACTCCAAAAAGTGATCTGCTCGATCGACATACAAAAGCGTTTTACTCAGTCTCGAGGACACTCTTAGCGACAAGGATCTTTAATTCGAAATTATATAAGAACATCATGTTATGGCTGGAAAGTTTCTTAACTGGATGACGTAGAAGAGTCAGGATTGGTAAAACTACTTCAAAATCAAGGCTACTCCCAAATGAGATCCCACAAGGTTCCCCTTTATCTTTTCTCCAATTTACACGACTTACCTAATACCCAAGATCAGTTATCTTGCTATGTTTTATCTTACGTGGGCGACCTGATTATCGCTGCAAAGGACAAATCTTCTTCCAGGACTATGGCGGTGGTTCAATCACTCCTCAACCAGGTGTGTGATGGCTGTATCTGCACCCAAGTCTCAGTTCACCCTATTCACTAAGGACAGGAGATTTAAAAGTTGACTCGAGGTACTTTTCGGAAACTTTCATATTCCTTCCACTCGAATCCAGAATATCCTTGGGAATAATGTTATTGGGATTCTGGGGTATTGTTACTATCGCTTGAGACCATAACTGAGGGCCTCTACTATTCGTGACATTCTCATAATATTCTCGGGTATATTTCATTCCTCCCTGTTTCCATCGACTAGCACTTCCATCAAGCAGATTGATTTTGTCCTTAATAAGAGGTCAGTCTTTAGGGGGACATTTGGAAAATCATACTAAAAAGGCTATATCCATCATAGACATTTTTCACGAGAGTCTGATATAAACGCTGTGGAGCTTCTGAGGTATTAATAATGCACATTCGCAGAGTTAATCAATTGACGTCTCTTGTACCGCACCCCGGATAATCTTTGCCGTCAGACGCCTCCACAATCCTCTTGAGATTGTGATTTTTCGGAGGTAGTCTAAGTCATCAAGATTTTCCAGTCACATTTTTCATTTTTAGGTCGTTATTTAAGGTCAGAGGAGCTGTTGTCCGTTGTCTGCCTCGAAATGGACCGATGTTTGTGAAGTATAATTCCATGATATTACTTACGGGAGCAGCCGAATCTATCCTCAATAATCCCCATCGATTGTTCATTACAGTGGTCTCCAAGCTTTCAGATTTATAGATAGTCTATAGCTTCTGGTTGCTGATCACCTTCGGAGAGCATATGTCCAATAGGAACTTCAGTTGTTTTCTGTGAAAAACATTCAGGTTTTCAGTACAAGTTTGATTCAAACACCACGTTCCTGAGTTGTATAGCAAAATAGGCAGAATAAATACATTTTGTGAACTCATCTTTATGGATGTTGAGACGTGTGAAAATATTAACCATGTGGACTTCAGTCTTTTTAGTGAAAGAATCGATAAAATGTTCCTTCGCTGAACATCCTCCCAATCACCGAGTAGTGAGCCGACTTTGTTCTTCTCCATTTCTCATCTGTCAATTGATTTTCTCTTTTAACAGTTGTGACCTCGGTCTTTTGTTCGTCCATTTTCAGAAGCATTCCGCGAATGCTCCGGGAGCATGATTTAGAGCGATACTGATTTCCTTTATGTCTTCCAAAACAAAGTCTACGTCATCCGCGTAAATTAGTTCTGTGATCGAAGTCTGCCCAGTTTTGCCTCGTTCCGAAGGGCGACCTCCAGATAGATAACAAATTGTAGATAAAAATCTACCCGAGGAGTGCCAATATGTGTCTCAAATTTACGGGATCGCTCTGAACCGACCCAGACTTGCATTTCAGTGTCCACAAGTAGGACCCTGGTCATCCGTCGACTGTCTTGTCCAGCAACGTACCATGTAGCAATATTAGTTTCTCTCTGCGTACAGTATGGAACGCTCGAAAGAGATCAATTTCCAGTGTGTGAAGCCTTCTGGAATCTCTGCGTCATGGCACATATCCATCTGTGTCCATACGATATCAGCCGTGGATCTTCCTCTTCTCAATCCACTCTGGCCCAGAGACAAATATTCGTTAACTGTAGGAGAAATCCTTTCCAAAACAATCAGAGATAATAGTTTCCGTAGAATTGTTAGAAGGATTATAGATCTGAGATTTTCTACGGGTCCAACGTGATTCCCAGGTTTCTGCTAGGTATCAGAATTCCCTCCCCTAGTGGGACAGCCATGTGGTACATAAAAATGTTGTTTAGCATGCTGCATAGGTGATAGATCAGTGAGGGCGACGAATGTTTCAGAAGTTCCCCGTTGATACCGTCAATGCCCGGACTCCTATTGTTGTTCAGCTTTTGCAGATCCGTTTGTATCTCCACCACTGTTGTCTGAGAAATTGAGTTATGCGTTCGTAGTCACTCCTGAAGAGCGATTCAAAGTGATCAGCTATATGCTCTGCAACTTCTTTTTTGTCTAGTATTCGTCTTCCATTCTTGTTATTCACAATCAATCCTTCAGGTTAATCCGTTCTGTTTAAAAGCCGGATTGCTCTGAACATTAAGTTCTTCAACTTACTCTTCGTACTGTTCAAGTCTCCTTTCGTGGATTTTTTTCTTTATGTTCCGTGGATAGAGTTCCCTTTTTCTTTTAATAATGCTTTCTATTTTGGACATTTTGTATTCTCAGTCCAGAGTCTCAATTTTTTGTGTTCTCGATAGCAAATCTATTTGTTTATTGTATGGCCTTCTTGAGACATCCTTAAATTATGGCCAGGCAAAATTTCCAAGTCCATTAGTTATTGCAGCCCACCGCTGACTTGGTGGGCTTCTCATATCCAATTTTGAGACGAAGACGTCCACTTTATCAGCGAATCTTTGGCGGGTGAAGCTATTTGTGTTCAGACTTTCCACCACCAATTTTCAGAGTTGTGTTTGTTTTGTTTCTCTTGATCATTCCTTGACTTCTTTCTAGTTTAAAGCGAAAGATAACCATTTATGACCACTCAGTAGAATAGTGCCTCCATAAGATCGCGAGTCCATAAGCATGCTCTTGAATTCCCGCTTACATAGTATATAATCAGTTTGATATTAAATCGGAACTATATCTCCATTCCGAAGTTTCAACTTCATCTGGACACCTCATTGCTAAGCCCATTGTATGCGTTGATAACCTGCCTAACTTCAGTGAGAGAGATCCTGTTACTTGCACTCCACATCTGTGAATCGTATTGGCAAAACGTCGATGAATAGGAAATCCCTGTCCATAATGTCTGCATTCTGGTTCTAGCAAAAACTCTTTATGCTCCCCCGACTTCAAGTCTTCTTTTTTACTTTTGTTTCCTGAAGGCATGCTACAGAAACTTCATAACGACTAAGGTCCTCTGTCAGTTGTGTCCTTTGTGTGAATGTCCTTAGCACGAGTTCTCCAGGATGTGTATTAGACATAGTACAAAAAAGGGACGTCACCACCTCAACCAAACAAGGTATTAAATCACGGAAATTGTACCTAAAAATAAAATAAAAATCTAGAAAAAAATATTAATTTTAATGATAATAATTATGAATTACTCATATCAAATTAACTTACTTTTAATGTTAATGTTGATTGCGTGTCACCTTAGTGTGATTAACAAAGATATCTTAAAGGCTTTCGATAGTTAGTGGCACGATACCATTATTTAAACTGCTTCAAAGACAGAATTTTCTTTACAATTAGTTTTGCTGTGGAAGAAAATAGTCTGTGAAGCATGGATTGTATATTTCTGATAAGATTGTCTTAAAAATGAGTCCCTCAGGGTTCCATCTGAGCCCGATTCTTTAAAACGTCTTTATGACTGACATTTCAAAGGCAAATGATCGAGTGTATGATACTCTTATGAGGATAATCATAATATTTCTTAAAGAAGGTTAATGCAGTATGTTGGGTGTGTCGATAACTAGTGCAACAGAAAAAGGGCTGACATGAGGCACCAAAAAACGAAAGAGTTTGCTATAAAAAATATTGCAAAAATTCTTAAGATCTGACTGTACATTTCGTGGTATGATGAATGTAATACTATTTGTCACTTGAGGATCCAGTTTAGGAAAAAGGGGGACCTTAACCAGTATATTGAAATGCAGAAGTTAATAGGAATATAGAAAAATCAAAATGGCCCTCGTAGCTCAAAAGATTAGAGTGGTGGTAATAACTATTGTGTTGCTGTTCGGTCAAGGGCAGTTAATTTTATTTTTAGTGGTTAAATTTTTCAAAGAAATAAAAAAACTTTCCACTTATAATCTTCGCCTTCTCGATCATCTTATTCGTCCATACTGGTACCACTACCAGAACATCGGTCCCGCTTCTGGCAAGAACTATCTTTCGAATAATATATAAATAGATCAAAGTTCTTTGAGCCAGTTCTAAAAGTCTATGGATTTCTTAAATAATATTGCAGTTCGACCCCGAGTGGAGAAAAATTCCCAAATTTTGAGATTTTCCTTAAAATGAAGGTTTTAAATAAAAAAGTGGGAAATTACTTTTATAATAAAAATTACTTTAAAATGTATTAAAAACAGGATAAATCATCTGTCATTTTAAATTAAATTTATTCCAAAGACCAAGAGTAACCAAACTAACTAACTCCTAGATCCTGACTCGTTCCATTGTTCCAGAACTTGTCTCCAGATAACGACATTGTCCCCGGGGAAAGAATAGTTGGATCCTCTTGATGCTTGCCAGGCATTGGGCGTCTCCTCAGTCAGGTGGACCCGATGACGCCATCGGAAAAATGGAAAATAATTTATGACAAACTAGCCACATAGAACCACATGGCGCCTCGCGGTCAAAAAATTGAAACTCATAATGTTATTTCATTTTTTGTAGTGAATGCGCAATATCTGTTTTTTATAACAGAAAATTCATTTTGACCACACTAAGATGCTTTTTCAAAGTACGTTCCGTATTTTTTGTGACTTCATACTCCAAATGTTCAACAATTGTTTCGCTGCTATCTTCTCTATCAATGATATGATCATCATAAATGTCTCTAAAATTTCATTTTTCCACAATATCCTGATTAATTGGGCTGTTTTCGTTATCATGTTGTTTTATAGTGTCATTAAGTTCAACTTCCATGGCCTTTTCAAAGCAATTTTGTTTCTTGGTAAATAGGCGATAGCTAATTTCCAAAAATGCTATTTGTCATCCAAAATTTGTATGAAGCATCATATTCAGTATGATGGCTTTTAGACTTACTCATCTCAATACTTTTGGCGACTTTGAGCTCCATGTTATAAGTGGCTTATATTTTTCTCAAATGTAGCTGCAGCATAAAAAAGTGCGAGATGTTCTTTTCCTAATTTATTTCCATTGAATGATTCACTTTTTTCAACAAAACTTTTTTTAGATAAATTTATTTTAAAAAATTGCAGTTTCTTTACAATTGAAGATGTTTTCTTATATTTTAAGTATATCATTGATTTTTACTTTTTCTTCAACTGATCTTCAACTGACCGAGTTTTGTTTTGAAAGATTTTGAATTTTATATCAAATTGTGTTCTAAATCGATCGAGCCACCCATTTGATACAATAAAGTCTTAGAATGTCTACTTGCAATCTTACAAGCGACAAGTTTTAACGTTGGTCCATTAATTGGGAAACCCTTGAATCTCAGAGAACGAAAAACTTCATAAACCCCCATATTCAATTGGTTCTCATTCACTCAATTTGACCTAGAGGAGATTCACATAGTATTTCTTCCCTTTTCATTTTTTGTAAACTTCATAGGGATGCCATATTTTTCACAAATAAACGCATCTATTTACAGATCTGACTGTATTTCCTTACAAATTTTAATTTTTTTATTTTGAATGACTTACTGATAAAATCTCCACAAAATAGAGGTTTTCTCTGCAGTTTGGGTTCCTCTAAACGAGGTAGGACTGTACTTTGAATATCACGACCTAAACCTCAAAAAACAAATCAGATCAAAATAATATAGAATTTTGGTTAAACATCCTTGGCCGATAGAATTCCTCTGCAGACACAAAAGAAGCCATCTCAACTTATCACAATATTTGTGTTAAAAATTATGGAACGTAGTGTTGAAAGACTTGCAATCTCTATATATTCTTAAACACCGAGACTTGGATGGCGTAGCATCTTGCTCTCCTCTTGCGATGAGGTGGGGCAACATCATGGACTCAAACGACGCTTTTTTAACCATACTGTACTCTTTTAACCCCCAAACCTGGGCACCCAACTCCCATTTCTCGGATAGTCTATGTTCTTATACCTCTGCTTCCAACCAACTTGTGAACTGAAGTTTCGAAAGCATCAGAGTGGATGTGGGAAGTGGAAAGACTACTAACTCAGATGTGGAGAAGGGGTAAGGAAGAGTTGAAAGTTAATTCCTCGAGGGTAATAAAAAATATTCACTTAAAATCAAACCGGGAATATTATTCCAAACTCCTCTTTGCACTAATCTTCTCATGAATGTTCTGCGATAATCAGTTTAACCCTTCCGCCTAGAAATAGTAATGTTTCCATTACTCATACTTTAGGAGACACAAACTTCATTTAAGAAGGAAAGAACAGTTAATTAATCAATCAAATGGCTGTCCGCCTGCGTGGTGCTATGTTGCTAGTTGGACAAAAATTATTTTCTTACCCTCCGATGGTGTCATTGGATCCACCTTACTGAGGAAACGCTCAATGCCTGGTCGGCATCAAGAGGATCCAACTATTCTTCCTTGGGGTACAATGTCGTTACCTGCCACGTGTTCTGGAACACTGGAACGAGTCAGGATCAAGGAGTTAGTTAGTTTGGTTACTCTTGGTCTTTGAAAAATTTTTAATTTGATTTTAATCAAGGAATAAGAGATATGGTGCGTCAGTCCATGAAACACCGTAGATGCATGGAGTCTTCACCAGAATGACAGCAACGTGATTGAAATCTGGAACCATCTGGATTTTGTCCGGCATTGGTTATCGCAATATTACAGTACCATTTTACTATAATTAACCCCGCTGAAAAAAACAGATAGTTGAAACAGGCAAAGTACAGTACCACTCGTCGTTCAGACATCTGGTTCCCTTGCGTCTGTGACGCTAAAATTCTTGAATCGTATAGTGAATCGGATTTCTACACGATCAGGAGATCCCGTGCGCGCTGTTGGTTATTTGAGCAATTTTCTTTTTCCATCCTGAAAGGGAATAGCCACGCAATCAGGGCGGCCATTATGTGACCATTTTATCACTGTCCGCAATCAATTGTTTTGCTTAACCACGATAAAACTATATTAACAATTTTGAGTATATTAAAATTTGATAAAAACTATATTTTTAGAATAATTCGTTGAAATTTAACCATTTTTACTATATTAAAAAATTATGAAAATAAGAATTAAATTTAAAAATAAATAAATAACCCCACTTACTTTGTGTCTATGCCAAAGAGGAAAGCTAAAAGTGAGCTTGTAAGAGGAGTCGACCCTGATTGTGAAGTATATTACTAAAATATGATTCATAGGAAGTAGAGGAACAGCTCAGCGAAGATTCAGATCCCGAACCTCCTAAGGAGAGGAAGATTTACAAAGCAGTGAGAAGATTCGCCATTACACCGTCAAATTCCGAAGCGAATTCATTCAAGAACTTCTCGGGATTCAATTTCTCTAAACAATCCATGAAAACCCCAGATCCCCCTATTCAGGAGATAACTCCAAAAGCCGACAATTCGTCCAAAAAGGAGGGAATGATTGCACGTGTGAAAAAACTGAACGCCGACTTTATTAACTCCCTCAAGTTGTACTACTCAGAAACCACTCCCGTCGATCTCCGACCAACTCTCCGTGATTACATCAGACATTTTGACAGTATTGAAAGGGATTTCTCTCGTACCCTTCCTTCAGATCATCAGCACGTGGTTGATACTCCAAGTATGGAACAACCGAAGATAACCAGAGGGAAATTGGCCCTAAACGAGCTCTTCAATGCCTCCACCACTTCAAATATCGAGGTACCCAAAATGTCCCCAAATATTAACCATGAAAAGCCTTCTGTTGTCATGCCATTATCAGTCAATTGTGACAAAATCACCACCGAATGTACTCCCCCTCTCACAACTAACAAGACCTTAGAGAATGTGACCTCAAATACAAGCATTCCATTTTTATCGGCCCTACCCACCTCGTCATTTCAGAAATTACCTTCTTTTAGTACTCCCTTTTCTATTCCCACCACTCCACCTCTAGGCACTAATATATTTTCATTACCCTCACAACCATCCATGTCTCTTCAATCGACTAATCTATTTGGGTCACCACTGACATCTATTCAATCAACTAATCCATTTGGTTCACCACTTACATCTATACAATCGACTAATCCATTCGGTCAACCATCCACGTGTGACTCTAATCCATTCAGTTTGGGGAATTCATCTTATAAGCTACCAGAAGTGCCGTATGTGAATCCATTTGCCAACCTACAACAACCGGTGAAGGAGGATGATTTTGATGATATCCCAGATAATGTGGTAATTGAAGATCCTGACTCTGAGGAATCTATCTTTTCCGGGCAATGTGTACTGTATTTCCTTGAGGATTCAAATTGGACGAAGAAAGGTGTGGGGAAAGTGTATGTGCAAAAGAATGGTCAAAGTCACGTATTTATGAGAACAGAAGCTGCGACTGGCTTACTATTACTGAACACAGTGCTGTCTAGTAAGTCAAAGATGGAGATGAAGAGTAGTAAAAGAGTGTTTTTGTTAGTACATTGGAGGGACAGTTAAAGTCCACTTTACTTAGCTTTACTAATGAGGAGGATGCTACAAAGTTTTTTGATGCTGTTAATTCTTGTTTTGATTGATTTTTAATTATTTTTGGTTGTTTTTATTATTAATAACTACATTTTTTAAGTTAAAGTTTTTAGTGATGATAATTTTAAATACGTAAGAACTAAGTACTATGGGGAACAAGTTATATGACTGATGCATACTTGTATGCCCTCGTACCAAGCTGAAGTCTTTTTCGGAGCGTGCCGGGATTACGTGATTAGTTAATTTGGTATTACTGTGGTTTTGGATTTTTTTCATTTTATTATTTTATTCACCAAGACTTGATGCCCTTGTGAATGCTATAAGGATCAACTAGATAATCCATCGCATTTAACGGCCATCATGACTTCTGAGTGAAGCAATACGTCCCAGTTTCTTGAAGAAGGAACTTGCTGCTAATCTCGCTAGTCGTGTCAACAGCAGTGGTGCTAAAAGTATAACGGTCCTCTGTACTTGCTTTCCTTAATCTTTCTGTTTTCTCTGCGATTGAAAGTGCCTTTACTGCGCTCCCGATGATTTTGATGGGAGACAGAGTCGACAAATGTTGCATCCCAAATAAACGGAATCCTTTCTCGAACGGAAAGATTGTTATTCCGTACGACCAGTTTCTGTCACGCCTGCCCAGGCTACCTGGTTCCAGAATGGAAGGGTCTCTGGTAGACTCCAGTGCTCATTTCACGACATCATTCCACGTAAAATCAATTGACTGCTAGCCCAGAGAAGTCGGTGTTGACCCTATTCACACCAAACAGAAGACTAGGGAAAGTATCAATTGACGCCACACTGGATGGGAAGAATATCCCCCAAAACAAATAACAGAAAATCATGGGAGTTACCTTTGACACCTTCTTACCTTTACAAAACATGTAGTTATTGACTTAGGTCATTTACAAACAGTTAATCGAGGATACAATAGGATACGCATGTAATGTCTTGGGATCTAACTTTCTGCAACGAATTTGGACAAAATATGCAACATTCAAGTGAAGGCAGCAAACCTACTAAGGAAATATTCCCGAATGGAAATTCTGCCTAGAAACCTAGAAATTATGATAGAGGCGACTGAAACAGTGTCCCTGCGAAAGACTCGAGTATGTGGACCCTGTCCATATCGGAAACTAAGAGACTGTATAAGCGAGGACGAAGACAATCTGCTAGTACCAATTAGCAGGATTGTAGATGATCGGATCAACTGTTCCAGGAGGAGATCAAAGATCCAGAACACATACATAAAACTGGGAGAAATGTTTTGAGAAAATTAAAAAAGAAGGAAGGGTGTAGAGTCCAAGGCTTATGGTAGGACTCAGATATACCTCCAGAAAACCAAAAATCAACCGTTAATAAATTGTTTTTGTGAATTATTCTTATTCGCTTTCGATAAAAAGATTCTAGCATGTCCAATTCTTGGTTTGATATCTTCCAAGTATAACAGTTATATGCGAGCGTAGGTTTCACGAGCTATAGAATCGGTTACAGAGTCGATGGATGTTGAGCATTTTCTTATGCAGTCTCTTCGTACAGTGTTTAGGACATGGTTTCCCTACCTTTTTTGAGCTTGCACCCCTTAATCTTTTTTCATAAACTCTCGCACCCACAAAAACATTTTCAATTTATATTATTTTTATTTAACCGAAAGTTTGCTAATCCATAAAAAAATAAAAAAATTAACAATCAAACACAATAAACTTTAAATTAACAAAAATAAAGAAAACAAAAGTAAACAATTAATGGTTTTTTGTTCTTGTTTTTAATGTTTTTGTCGAATCTCGGGATTTTGTTGCTAGTCGCAATCCGAATGTTCTGGATTCAGGCGATTTACGTATTTATTTTTAATCGCCAAAAGAGAGCTGAATCCTGATATACACAAGTATGTCGTTGCAAATGGAATTAGTTCATATGAAGCCGTTTGAAATAATCGTGGATACATTTTTTACTACTGAACTGCAAAAAAATTAACTATAAATTTTTTAAAATCTCGCACCACAGGTTGGGAACCCCTGGTTTATGGCTTTCTTTGCCGAACTTTTCGTCGTACGATGTCTTCACTGTCACCCAATATAGAACCAGCTTTTTGATGTGTCCCCAGAATTCATTTATTCTGGTGTCAAATCTGCTGATTTTCACCGTTTTTTAATATACAAATGGAGACATTTTTGTAATGCTTCCGGGGCCTGAGCGAGAGTCTCATGGCTGTTTCATCATCTGATATAAAGTCACATTGTTCATACAATATTTCGGAGGTTGTGGTCACAGAGTGCCGTCTCTAAGAAGACAACGAAGAGCAACGTCGATAGTGAGTCACCTTAGATGTTCCCACATTGGTTTCTAACTCGTTCCCTAATTTCAGCCATTGTCGGCTAATAATACACGTGTCATGCGTATTGAATCTTGGTCAAGGAAGGTAGATAGAATTTCTATAAGTTCTCGCGGCGGATAGTGCTGAAAGGGTGATATTCCAAGCATTTCGTGGCGCACTTGAATCTGACAAATTTCACTGCGCCACTGTTGCATCCTCTATTGATCTTCCATTTCTGAATCCACATTGACACAGAGAGAGGTATTGATACAGTTGGCACATGTTCTAAAATAATCAATGACTGGGGGTAGATTTTCTAGTATGCCATCTCTCTTGTTAGGTTTTTGAATAGGAAGAATCATTTTCCCTGTGGGAATGTCGAATTCACGTTGTTTAGTATGTTTGCGATTATGGTAAAGAAACTCTCTGATCCATATTTCAGCAGTTCCGAACGGATGCCGTAGGGTCACGCAGCATGACTGTTCTTCATCTTTTTTGTCCTGATTTCTATGAAGTGATTTTGTACTGAGAGGTTTCTTTTCCTCAAAGAACTGCTCGATCATCTCAATATAGAATTGACTCTCAAAGTAGTCAGCAATGATTTATGAAATTGTAGCGGGTTATCCCCCTTCCATTCTGAACATGAATTCTCAGATTATTGCCTTTTCGAGTCCTATGGTAACAGCGAGCATCAGGCAGTGTTCTTATGTTTTTCGATTTCCAATATCTTCCAATCTTGATTATCAGATGCAAGCTGTTCAACTTTCCTATTCTGCATTTTATTACGTATGGCTCGTCGGTTGTATTCGCGATGACCTGACAGATTTCATGCTTTTGGCCACGATTTGAATGTTTTTGACGATTTTTGTTGTTGACGTGGCCGGATTCCGAGATTTTTCTTCGTGATGGATCACCTTCATAAAATTGGTCCAGGAGGTCGAAGGTTGAAGAGTTATCGAGAAAGTGTTGATAGTCCTTCGGTTTTTAAGAGAGAAGCATAGCTCATTACTTGGATATCTTCTTGAGAGGATTTCTCTCTTTTTTGCTGAATTAAGCATTTTTTGAGATCAACCCTAGCCGAGATAATACTGTGATCACTTTCTGTGGCTTCTGACAGAACGTAACGTCTGATGACGTCGGATCTGAAGGTCGTGGGTTCGAATCCGAAAAGTGGAGTTTTCAACGATGGTCAATACTTGTCAAACAGATCCATCCGTAAGGCGACGAGTCCTTCTGGTACGACACAGTAGTTGAAAGGGATCTTCTTACCTTCTCCATGACCAAATCCTCTGGTGAAGATTACATTATAAAACTATTCCGCCGAAGAATAAAGTGATATCCGCGACGGTAGTACGTGTGATGAAAATGGAAGAGGGCGGACCTACTTTTCCACCTCTCTTCTGAAGCGGAAGCCTGTAATGTACTATTGGAAGATGTATTTGGTCGGCACAAGCAAATGTTCTCCCTTGGGTTCCTTCCTTGGATTAATTAGCTATGAGTGTTTGTGCTGGGCTTACCAAAAAGCCTAATAATATCACTTTCTGTAGTAGCTCCACCATGTACCGCGAGTCACATAGTAGGCATTTATCTTAGTGATGGGAGATGATGTAATCAAGTTATGTGTCGTGCGGAGTGTCGGAATACTGTGTTACATAAGAGAAGATTGGACGTCTTGCAAAATTGATAAATGCATCTCCTGGGAAGTCTCTGGTACCTTTGTTGTGATTTCCACTCTGTCCTCATGTCGATCTCCAGGGATGAAAATCAATAAAGACGTAACCGTGTATGATTTGTAAGTTCAGAGTAGAACACGTCAAGTTCTTCGATGTCATGAAACATTCTTCCGCTGTGTGGAACATATAAGTTCATTCTTGTGATGAGCGCTCTAGACTAGCGGGGATCTCCTGTTTTCTATTGTTGAGTCGCCAGTGGTTGTGGATTCTCGAAGCCCAGTCCATAGTGTTTTGAGTCAGCTGGGTGTAATAGTAAGCTGTAGACTCCATAGGTTTTATCCAGTCCCTCTTCATTTTCGTTGCAGTACTCCATCCTTATAGAACGATCCAAGTTCTTGTGACTTGTGGCATCCACGTGATTATAAGTTGACTGTAAGGGACTGAGAGATTCTCCGCTGTCATTCTCGTTAACAAGACTGTTGATAATTCTTAGCTTTTTCCAGTAGGTGGCACAAAAATGTTCATGGCATAGTCTCCAACGAGACAGTTCCACGTGTGTCTATGGTTAACTCAAATGCGATATTCCTGAATTGAGGAAACGTAGAGATGTTACAGAGTCCTCAAATTGCTTCCGGTCATTCTTCAAAGCATCTCGTTTTTGATGAGTGCCAAGACGTGTCAGGTTACCTCGTGTTAAAACTTCTATGAGGATAAAGGAATGAAGCTCCGATCGACTTCCAAAATAACTGAATACAGAGTTGACCCAATAAGCTTCCAAGTGAAAAAATATAAACTGTTGTCCATATTTTGATATTTTAAATATTTTTGGTATAAAATGAGTAAATAATAATTTTAATTAATTAACTAAAAATTAATTTGATTAAATAAATACGTTTAAATTTCCTTCCCGTCTTTTTTCTGATTATCTCTATAAAAGGAAAATGAATAATATAACGTGAAAATCTAGTGGTAGCACATATGAAGAAGTTGGTAAGGACCAAACCTAAATATATCAAAACCAAAAGCCATGTATGCTCCAATTTTCATTTCAGGACACCAAAGTCTACTTTTACGAGCCTGTCGTTGACAACTCAAAAGCCAGATGTCAAAAGCTCAGTAAGTTGAGGATTAATGGGTTATAGGTCTGCCAAGTGATTTCTCAGGCAACAAGGACAACGTGGGAGTAATCAGGGAACTGATGATAAACTGGAAATTGGAGGATATCAAGACTGAGCTTAAAAACCGAATCAACCTTTCTGGAAAGAAGATTGACTTGGCTAAGAGATTGGCAGAATTTATAAAACCACAAATGAATCATTGTCCCCCTTATCTCTATAACATGGAAATGTCTCGCTATCCCCCAAGTCAAAACGTCTTCCCATATCATGAAGGATACCCAATGGACTACTATGATATCAATGATTATTTTCCAAATCCATATGGTGGTCTCGATCACTTCTATGACCCTCAGAGGATTGACTATGGGAGTCACACTAACTACATGCATTACATGCCAAAGTATGACAATGAGGAATATCACTTTCCTTATGATTTAAATGGCCACAAAAAATAATTTGTTATTTTGATTAATTTATTATTTTATGTCTATTTAATTTTATTATTTTTATTATCGGAGAACAACTTGGCTATTAGGTGGTATCTCTCATTTTGGTCGACTCTTCCTGGACTCGCGTTATGGGCGTCAAGGAGACGTTCTCAATGGTTTTCTTGAGCACAGGTGCTTGTATGTATGATCTGTTTGAGTATCCAATGTGGAATATAGTAACTATATAATCCTATGTCATGACATATGGAACTACATGGAGTTAACAGTAATAGATTATCCCCAAATCGCTTGGCAGTCTACAGAGGCGCTTTTGTTTAGATCACAAAAAGCGAACGTGTGGGTACGGTGAAATGTTAGACAAGAGGTTTTCCGGCTTTAAAGTGGAATATGGACATCCCATCAAATCGTCTTCGATCAAATCTGCAAAGTCCGACTGGTTTGAGCATAGAAGGGTGTTCTCAGTATCCAAAGTCTCGTCTAGCTACTTCGTTCATGGCCATGTGCCTGGGAGATCTGCCTGCATTTTTCCTGCAGGAGACTGAGTGCTTTTACATATAAAGTTATTTGGTGATGGTTCTGGTGAGCAATCTACTTAAAAATTCGATACACAAAGCAGAGTTGCATCAGCACGCTATCTCCTTGCAAGCTCTGCCTCTATGGGTTGAGGTCTCTAACGCTCTTGTTATTTTCAATTATACTCTCCACTTATCCATGACACTATTTATTAAGCTTATAAATTAGATAGGTATTTTAAGCTTTACTCTGCAATCTTTAAAGGTACTCTATTTTTATTTATGGAAGACCAGTCTCAAAGTGAGATAGAACGTTTTAATCAAACTTTGAAACGTTGATTTGAAAAACTCTCTTTGCGACTGAATCGCAAAAATTGTTAGATGTTTTGACGAAGAAAGTTTATAAATATAAAATTACCAAGCACTAAGCGACGGGGAAATATCCATTTTCAATTGTCTTCAGCTTTAATCCTATTAATACCATTAAAGAAAAAACATGAAAAATAAGTGATCCTCCGAAATGCTTCGGTACTTCCTTCTCCTGATCTTCGTCTTGCTTAGAAGCATGGCCCGTTATAATCAGTAATTTTTTAACTAAAGAAATGTTAATGTGAGCCTTGACCTTGTTGAAACTTGACCAGATGCTATATATTTGGGATTCTATTAATAAGAACTACTCTGGCGTCCTCTCTCTCAGATATTCAAATTATTGCGTTCTTACTCATCATGTGCTTAAGTAGACTAAATTTTTTCTCAGGTCAGTATGATGTCGTAAACATAACACATATTTTTTTCCATAATTTGGTTAGTTTAAACATTCGTAGCCTAAAAGTAAAAAAATATCCGTTTTTAAATAAATTCATGTTTTTTTGTCATTTGGTTTTTTTGTACGGCGCAGAATCATGGACATTGAAAAAGGCGGATAGGCGAAGAATTAATGCTTTTGAGCTGTGGTGCTGGAGGAGGTTACTAAGAATCCCTTGGACCTCCAAAGTAACAACCATCAATGTACTCAAACGGGTAGAGACTGACATTTCGCTAGAGGGAAAAATCGTAAAACACAGATTGGCGTTCTTTGGGCATGTTGTCCGCTCTGATTTATTGGAAAGAACCATTATGCTGAGCAATATTACTGGGAAGAGAAGACCTTCGGTGGAAGACGTCACGGGAATGCCTATATCAAGGCTACTCCAAATTGCAACGGATCGGAAAGAGTGGAAGAACCTCGTTCATGAGATCTCCAAGGGTCGGACACGACTAAATTGGACAACATAACATTTTTGTCATTTTAATTCAATCGGTCCTTGTATTTCTTACTCAGAATCAAACCCGGATGATAGCCACTATCACCAAATCTAATATTCCTAAATCTTTTACAGGGTGATTAGTAGGGCAATTTTTTATAGCAGTTAAATTTTAAAATATAGCACTTAAAAATTTTCAATTTTAAAAAAAACATTAAGATTTTTAGTAGAAGCCAGGATTGCGAAGGCGTTCCACTGATCTGATTACCGCCATTTCGAGCCTCTGCCTCAAGCAGAGTCCTTCGCGAGGCTCACATCTGAGAGAAATGCATTCGTCCTCTCTCTTATTATTAAAACAAAAAACTGTAACTATTTGTTAAAGTCACAATCATATAGTTTTTCACACTGTGAAATTTCTGTTTTTTTCTCATTACAGCTTTCAACTTTTTTATTGCCCTCTCAACACACAGGGTATCCGTTTAAAACGTAATAGTGAAGACTGATCTGATCCAGAATAGTTCAAGACTATCTTAATGAATGTAGACGCGATAGTTGATTGCATTTTTATAATTCCATAAAATTCAAAAAAAAAACTAATCACATGAATAGCCTAAAATTCAAAAAAAACTAGTCATGAACCCATTTTGGCTTTGAGCAAATACCTGTCCACTGATTCTTGGGTCAAATTAAGTACGATCAGGGTAAGAATCTTCCACAGGGTATTCAGAAAAATCACAGGACGAAAGTTTTTAGTACCCCTTTTCCAAACTCTTAAAAGTCCTTGTTAGCTATCATTCCGCAATCTTGCGAGTTTCTCTGCAAGTTCTGACCTATTTTTACAGCTCTGCTGTTATGTCTGAGCGGTTCTATGGGGCTTTAAGTGATGCTGACTGCTGTAGAGTTTAGGTTTCTCAAGGTGATTGTAGACGCGGAAAGGTTATCCTTCACAGTTTCGGACCATGTCTTTCCCAGTGGAAGATCCGTTCCTATACTTCTAATTGACACATTCTTGATATTCTGTTTGTAGTGCTGCTGACGAGTCCAAGAATTCACTCATGTACATCTATCTTGATCCTCTGAAATAGTAGGTACATTGTGTTTGGATGACCTAATAATAATAACGCCTTTTCAAGAGAACCCGCATAGGCAGGACACACAGTTTATTTAAGTAAAGAACAGTTAATTTTAACTAGTATCCACTGATGACGGCGTCACTCGTCAAACCCTTTCTGCATCGTAGATGCGTGGAACCTTCCACCAGGTGAACAGCAGCGAGATTCGAACCTGTAGCCTAAGCCACTTAAGCCCGACACCTAACCACTATGCCACCCGGCTACATCTGTTAAATTTTGAGTGGAGAATCTCATAGTCATCCTTTGCAGTTAGATCAGATTTAGGTTGAATTTTGAAGACACAATTCTGTGTTCTCTGTCATCAGTAGTCCTCCATAAGACTCGAGTCCCGTAAGAGGAATTCCATTTTATTCTAAAAACAATATAATCGATTACAGATCTTTATCGGATTTCGGTGGTCGAAAGTCGAGAGCCTACCCACGTTGTTTTGTGGCGTGCGGAATGTTGGAATTGGGTGTTGCACAGGAACAAGTCAAAGGCATCGCAGAAATATGCTAGAACAGTGCCAGGATAGTTCCTGATCCCACTTCCGTGTGGTCAAATAAAACGTTCGTATCCTTTGTACCCCTTTTTTCCAATTGCCCGCAATAAGGAGGAATGAGAAGACTTTAGGTGAGATCAATCTTGGCAAGTTTTTGGTAGAAAACGTCCAATTCTTCCGGGTCTTTAGAAACGCGGCCACTATGTGGGGCGAACACGTTCACGATGGACATTGCTGTCTAGATTGCGCCCTGAGTCCAATAAGTAATTGAACGACACAAATCCGATCATTGTAGTTCGGAAAGTAAATCCTTGTGCAAAGCAAAACCGTCCATAGAAATTGCAGTCTGATGGGAGAAGGAAGGATTATTCTGTAGTAATCCATAAGGGATTGATGATAGCATTCGAGGTAGGTCACTGGATTTATAATTTTTCTTTTGGGGTTTGCATAGAGAGTGACAGGGAGCCCTGTGGGCTTATTTTCGAAAAACCCCTATAAAGGAAAATTTCCAAATTGTCTCCAATTGATTCCCAGTGTAGATGATCAATATGGATTGATCTGAGACATCCAGTAATTGTCATTGTTCATCCACATGTTTCGAAAAAGTAAATAGTTGTTCGAAAATGACTCCACGTATTTTGGAATGTTTCGTAACGGGGGGTGTTTGTCCATGAATAGTTAAAATAGGTTGAAAACTTAGTTATGACGGTTGGACGCGAACAAAGTGCCGGAAAATTCCTACGGTTATTAAAAATATATTTAACAACGACTAATAATTCAAATAAACTAATAAAAAATTCAAATAAAAATACAAAAAATAAACATTTATTTAAAATTATTTGATGACTTTTTTGTGTTTTGTTTAGTAAATTTATTTTTTCCTTTAAATCCAAACTTGTCCTTTTTATTATCTTTCTTCATTTTTCTGCGCTGTTTTCTCTTATCCTCACTTCCTTCCTCCAAAAAATCCAACGATTTGAGCTTTCCCTTCTTATAATCTTGCACTTTCTCGTTGAACTTCTTCTTATCAACCTGCTTCTGCTTCTTGGCCTGTAAGTTTAGTTCCTTAGACTGTTTCTTCAGGTCACGCAGTCTTCGGGAATTTTTGGCCTTCTCCGCCGCATTGTCTATTCTCACAAGTCGCTCACGGATTTTTTTCATATGGACATCAGATTTGGCCATTTCTGCAAAGTAATCGTCGGGTCTGGTGGTGGGAACCCCAAGTTTGTGGAGTCGGTCGAGTCCCTCAGAGACAGCCTTCTGAGTCATCATAAAGGCCAGCTTATCACGAGACTGCTTGTCGGTGAAATCTCCATTGACTGAAGTTTTTCCACTTTTCTGTTCATTTTCGAGGAATTCAATAAATTGTTGGCCTTTCACCAGGATGTCGAGTCTTTCTATCCACATTAACTTGGATTGGGAGAATTGAGACAGTACCCTACTTAAACCTTCATTATCCTGCACGTGTCGTTTCTCCTCCCTGCTTTTGTAGAGCCCAGGTTTGATTTGTCCCTTTGATAATAAGTGTGGTAGCTCTCTGTCAGAATCTGAAGAAGACTCATCTGAAAATATTCTTTCTTCGACTTCCATTTAAATTTCTTTACAAAGTATACAACACCAAACAAGAATCACGTGTTTTTCAAAATTTATTATTTGAAGTTTATTTTATTTAAAATTATTAAAATATTAAAAGTAAAATTTATTTTAATTAGTTTTCTTACTTAATTTAAAAAAAATAATATATTTAAAGGTTTTTTTGTTTTTAATTTTAGCGTGGCGTAATGTAGTAACTCCCGGAGGGCACCTAATGTTTCTCCAAAGAGAACCATTAAACATTTACCCCAGAGAATACTGTCTCGCAGGCGGCACACACTTTCAGCTTTAACTACCTGGAAGTAAACCATAGCCCACTACAAGAAATGGACCCCGGTTCTACAACTAAACGTCAATGGAGTAAGGCGCAAAATATTGAAACTACTCTCTCTCCTGGTGGAGCTGGAGATCTATGTGTCTCTGGTTCAAGAGACGAAACTCCTATTAAACAGTCCTACTCCACTGTTTTCTTGATACAAGTCAATACGTGCTAACCGGAAGAAGCGGGTGGTTGCCTATTCATTTTAAATCGAAATGACCTTAAATGTGTTGACATTAATTCAGTCGTGAAAAATATCCTAGGAGACGACTATGTAACTAAAGTCAACACAAGGTTACTTGGAACAACAAATTGAAAAATTACACCTGTGAAACATCTACGTGCCTCCACTTTGATCTTGCCCGAAGTACTACGCTATGCCCAATTTATCAACTTTGGTTTCCTTGAACAATGTCATCATTGGTGAAAACATCAACGCGAAATACCGTCTATGGCTGGCAAGTCAACCATCCGATCCAAGAGGATAATTACTACTATCGCAGACAGGTCCTTTTACGGTTATAAATGACCCATTAAAACAACGAGAACCTCCTTTAGGGAGTCAGACCAACTAACTTCTCCAGACATCACACTTTATTCTCCCGACTTGGCGGCAGTATCGACCTTGTCTGTCACTTACGACTCAAGAAGTGACCACCATTGTAAGCGCAGCACAAACAGTCATAACTATTAATCCAAGGAAGGAACCAAAGGGAGAACATCTGCTTGTGCCAACCAAATCCATCTTCCAATACTTTATTACAGGCCGCTTCCAAAGAGAGGAGGAGAAGTAGGTCCGCCCTCCTCCATTTCGTCGCACGTCCTACCGTCGCGGACATCACTTCATTCTTTAGCGGAATAGTTTTCATTGCAATCTTCATCAGAGGATTTGGTCAGGGAGAAATGTAGGAAGATCTCTTTTAACTACTGTGTCGTCCCAGAAGGACTTGTCTTTTCACGGGTGGGATCTGTTTGACAAAAGTTGACCTTCGCTGAAAACTCCGTCTGTCGGATTTGAACCCACGAACTTCAGATCCGATGTCATCAGACGTTACAGGTTCAACCAGAAGGACGATGTACGACAAACATGGCCTACCTTTTTCGCTCGCGAGCTACTTTTTATATAGCGATTTTCTGGAGATCAACTTGTATACATTTTTTGTATTTTAATAACAATTTTTTTAATATTAAATTCTAACCAAAGAACGTTATATTAACTAAGGTCCCGTTTGTGCTACACGTTTCAAAATTTGTTTTACTAGGCGTCTCCGTCGGCCTCTGTTTTGCGCATCTGTCCGTAGATCTTTTAGGTCTTTTACAGATTTAAATTTTCTTCCAATTCCATTAAGATTCTTGTTCAGAGCCACAGGGAGAGTGATTCTGGGTCTTCCTCTGAACGATGGTTTGTTCTCATTGTTAAAGTAATTATCCATTATTTGCAGGGGCGTTTATGTCCATTCTAAGCACGTGCCTAAACAGTCTCCATCTTGATTCAATAATGTCGATGCTTATTGGCCTCGATTGTGCCACAGAGTATAATTTCTTTTTGAAATCTTCTTGGGCCAACCTAGGCCCAGTAAATAGCGTAATTTTTTTCGATGAAATATATCCATTTTCTTGAGCTCTAGCTCTGTGATCCCCCATGTACCCGAGTTGTACATAAGCACCGGTTTTATATATGCGTTTTATAGTCTTATTCTTAGATTTGTTTTTATTAGTTTTCGTCGACTCCATAACTTCTTCATTTTTTATACATGGCAGTGGCTAGAACTCTCCTATACATCATATCCTCACTATCACCAAGTAAGGATCTCAAATTCCTTTTTTCCCTCCAACTTCCATCAATATATTTTGATTCCCTTGTGATTCCTATTTGTTCAGTCTTTTCCTGAGTAACTCACAGAGACTAATTCTTAAATTCTCCAAGGATTTTCTTCAAACAAGTCCAAGTTCCTGATCAGTTTTAAAAGGGTCCTGTATTGAGATTTTATCTTTTTCATGCTCGAAAATGATGTTTCGGATAATAGAATTCGTTGATACGCATCAATCAAATGGGATATTTTTATGGACACATAAATTTCCAGGGTGACATTTGAATGTACTTTTAAGATGATGTCATTTTTATGTTTATAATTTCTATTTGAATCTTTCTTGTATTAACGTCAAAAATCTTTCTAAATTTTTCTGAAACATTTCACTCTTCATGAACGGAGAAGCTAGAAAGTGCATAAAAGAACAATATTCTTGAAATCGCCAAATCTGTGATTAAACTCGTTTAATATATTTTGTAGTAATGATTTTTATTAACAAGTTGTTTTTTGAATTTATCACATATATTTGGAAAATGGGTAAAGATTTCATGTCTGTGAAAAAGTCCGATTCCTTAGACCAGTCATGCCCAAAGAGAGTTACATAACTTTTTAGGGGAGCCACAGAAAAAAAGCCAATTACGGTGGCGGAGATGAATGACAAGAATGGAAAACGAATACTAGACAAAAAAGAAGTTGCAGAGAATATTGCTGATCACTATGAATCGTTCTTCAGGAGTGATGACGAACGTATAACTCAATTTTTCGGACACCCTAGATATTTGACACTACAATTAATTATTTTTAAATAAAAAACTCCACACTAAATCATTATGAGTCTTAGTTACGAGAAAAAAGTTGAAATTGCTCGACTAGTGAAAAATCATTCACACAGAGAGTACTTGCTCGGAAATATGAAACGAGCATTGGCACAATAGCTCGAATAAAAAAACGATGATGCCGTACATAACCCATGAGAACATTATTTCAAATTTTCGAACTCAAACAAAAACTGACGATATTTTTAAAACTTTGGATAGTAAAGTTCTCGACACTTTTCAACAATTACGACTCCAAAATATTCCAGTTTCAGGCCCTCTTATTAAAAATGGTAATTTTGCTTTTTCTTACATCTTAAGGTATGAAAATTGCTGGGATAATACCTTCGGCGATGAAATCCCTGTTGTGTCTGATAATCTGACGGATGATGTTATCGAACAAATTGTAGACGAAGTTTTGGAAAGTCCGGAAAGCAGCGATAATAAAGAAATTTTTCATATTGGTATGCAAAATAAAAAGACGACGACCAAAGAAGTAGTAAAAACATTAATGAATTGAAAGAATCAGTTTCAGATATTGCTCCAGTTCGTTAAAGAATTTTTACTGCTTCAGACAAAATTTATTCCGTAATTTGAAGAAAAACTATGGATCTGGAAATAGAATTGATTACTATTTTTCAATAAATAATGGTTTTTAAGACTTTCTTGTCGATCATTCTTCTGTGGACTCAAGGAGTCGTACCTCACTATCTAAAAGGAGGGTGTCATCTCGTTCTGGAAAAGTCGAGGAGACAGGAATCAAGATTGCTCCGTATAAGCGACTCGACGAAACCCAACGCTGACGGAGATTTCATGTGCTTGAAGAAATCGATACTAATTATAGTCCCGCAGGTGGAGCAAAAGAAACAAGGTTAAATGTCATCCTTTTCCATGCTCCCCTGTCCCTAGCCAAAGCTCTCATGTTGTCCAGGTCGTCGGCATTTTTAGATTTCTTTTAATATTGACCAGGTCTTTTTGTAAAACTATTGGCAGTGTTGTTCTAGGTCTTCCACGATAGGGGCCTTCTTGGCTAACATAGTATGTTTCCATAGATATGGTCGGTGGGGATGTTAATTTCATCCTCAGCACGTGTCCGAAGAGCTTCCATCGGGATTCCAGTACTTCTAAGCTGATAGGTCTAGTGCTTCATCTCTTATATAAAGCATTTTTCGATATTCTCGTAGGCCAAGTAGTTGCTGTTATTTTTCTCAGCTGACCTCTGTGGAACGAGTCTAGTCTTTCCATATCCGCTGATGAGGTCGTCCAAGTTCCAGCGTTATATAAAAGTACGGGTTTTATGAATCAAAGATATTTATGTTTTTTTTCTCCAAAAAAATTAATTCTAATTTCTTACGTTTATATATTATATTTTATATGACAGAAAAAAAATTCTTAAATATTAAAAGATTCGCCCCACGGCTGCGTTCATTACAAGGTCATTGATCTATAATTCCACCAAAATAGGGAAAATTTCATTTTATGTAATATTTCAAATTCCTGTACAATATTAAACTACTGACAATAATTAGTTGCCTTCTAAACCAATAGGGGACCTCTGAGGACTACTATTTGAAAGTGTTTCCCTCATATTCAGGAAATAGCCATAAGTCACGGTTGAGTTCCAATAACTCAATTTTTTGTGTTAATAATAAAGATTTTTAATATAAAAATATTTATAAAAATATAAATTTAAATTAAAAACAATAAATAATTTAACTATAGAAATATTAAATCATGAAGAAGTTCTTTCGAATAGCAAAACAGCCAAAAACATCAGGCCCTTTTAGCAAAGTTGACTACAAAAAGTCACGCAAAAAGCTCCACCAAATAGCTCTAACAGGAGACTTCAAAAAGTTTGATCAGCTTCTCATTCAAGACCCGAATATAATAGATAAGAATTCAAGGTAATAGTTCATTTAATTAACAGGACTCCCCTTCATTTGGCTTGTGCGATGGGCAACTCTGAAATTGTCGATAAAATCCTCAAGAAATATTCCGCAAGGCACGACATAATCGACAATCAATGCAGGACTCCTCTCCTAATAGTCTTCAATCTCTTCATTTTAGGCAGCATTTGAGAATCAGAGCAGATGCATGATTATTCTGATTGATCATGGAGCAGTTCTGGGTGTGAGGGACATTTATGGGAACAACATCCTCCATTATTTGGCCTACCATGGGAATTTTGGGATCTCACGAAAGCTGGAGAGCAGAATAAACGGTTTATTCATAAAAAACAACGTTAATCCCCCAATTTACACGTAGGAAGGTAATACTCCCCTCCACTTTGCTGCTGGACTAAAACGATATGAAATGTGCAAGCTTTTGATAAAATGTGACTGCAACTTGAATTCAGTCAACAATTTAGGAGAGTAATATTTGTTTTAAAGTAGAACTGCTTTAATTATAGCCACCAAACACGTGTTCACTGATATCGCCCTCTTACTTATTGCCAATGGAGCCGACCAGAACATTATTGACTACTCAGGTGTTTGTCCTCAATTACCTGCTAGGGAATAGTGTATTTACGTACTCAGTCAGCTCAAAAAACGACAAAATTTTGAATTATTTAAATCAACTGGAAAATAAAAGTAATTTTTATTGCAAGAATGGAGGTGATTTGAGTAACCGGGAGACAAATCACTCAATTAACCAGCAGTCTGCCAAATCATCGATTAGTCCAATAAGTGATTAAAGTGATAATTCCATAGAAACAACGTCGACAGAAACAACGAGCACTGAATCTGTAAGTAACAATATTTAGCACAGGAACCATCCCTAGATATTAGAATATTGGATAATGGGTCTGATATAACCCCACCTTCATGTCTGAATGAAACCCACGTGGAACAGGTTCTATTTTCAAATTACAATAGAAACCACCGACTGATGCCACAGAAAATGTAGATATTAGTAGGTATGACCGCATTTGATGGTTTGCAGCAAATATAGCTTCGAGGAAATGAGGGACTTTTCGGCTTCAATTTTTGATAAATACAAAAATATGAAGAAAAAAGCGGCGGAAAGCTTTTCACAACCATCCACTGCATATAACCCAGAGTCTCAAGTAAGGTTCTGGTGGGTTTTGACATAAGAAGTTCTGAATTGACGGAAAAATCAAAGGTCACCGTTAAGAATGACTGTACTCAGTCAATGAGACTTGTAGGGCTCATGCACTCCCAGGATATCATTGATAAGTACAGACTGTTGACAGACAAGACGAAACAGATTCTGCACAATGACGACGTTCGATTCACAAAAATGGAAACTGAGACCGAAAACATCAGAATGTAGCATTCCTGGGAAATTTAGGTTGAACAACAAACTTTCAGAGAGATTAGACTCTTTTAAAGAGAAGACAAAGTCAGCCAATGAAGACATTTCTGATTTGAAGTTGTTTTTTGTTTATTTTAAGAAATTCCATTTCAAAACTGATTTCTGAGTTTAACGAATTCAAACTTCCGATTCAGCAAATCACGTGTAGACTGGAATCTCTGGAAAAGGGGTGAGTAGGAGACTTTATTTTAGTGAAAACGAAAATAGAAGAGAAAGTTTGGTATAAGCATTCTGTGATTGCAGGATCAACTCAATCTGGAGAACACAGAAATCAAAAAACTAAAAAATACAATAGAGGAGTTTATGGTAGGCTTTATTCGCATTTCAGGACACAATAAAGTCTCAGTTGGCGGATGGAAGTCGTTTGAACGAAATTCAGGCATTCAACAAAAAAGAACTCGAACAGATCCTCTCCGTGAGTTTTGACGACCACGAGACACGGTTTAGTCGCCTATTTATGTTTAGAATGATGGGTTTTTTGAACGAAAAATTCGACAAGAATGCTTTCAAAAAAACTATGAATTTTGATGCAAATTTTGAAAATGTATTTTAAAATTTTAGTTTAAGCTTCGTGATGATGTGAACAGGAATAACAGTAAAACTGTCTCCCTGGTCGATAAATTGGTTGAGAGGGTACAAGATAAAGACTCTGAGTATTCTCGGAGGTTTGGCTTCTTTGATGACCAGATTGAATAATATCGAATCACTATGTCGAGATATTTGCTCCAAACTGGAGGACAGACGACAGCCTGAGATCCCATCTGATGTGAAGCAAAATTATGAGGTTGAGCTCAAACAAAAGATACCAGAAAGCCAAAGAAGGACAGAGAAGAGGAATTTTGTGGAAATCCCAAGGATGACGAACTACTATGTGTAATAATAGTTGTTATTAGAGGCAACTGAGTGGATACGATTGGGCCAGTGGGAAGTATCACAATAAACTGAATGATAAGAGTGGACTATATATTTCTGATTATTCTATAACGTTCTGTGATTACTTTAAATCGAAAAAATAATAATTTTATAATAATAAACACTTTGATTTTGTTATTTTTATATTTAATTATTTTATTTTTAATATTTAAAAATATATTTAGTTGAAGTTCTCTTACAAAAGAAATAAGATCAACAGAGGTAGTTATTAACTTAATGACGCGTGGTGCCATGTGGCCACCTGAGTGAAGAAGTCTTTTCTTTCCTTCTGGTGTCGTCATTGGATCCATCTTACTTATGCCTTGCCGGCATTCATAAGGATCCATCTATTCATTCCACCGGGAGGATCAAGGAATTAGTTTTGTTTTACCGTTTGTCTTTGGAATAATTTTATCAAGTAACTCTGTGATTGTCCGATTCTTACAAGTTGTATGGGAATCGGATTTCTACAAGAACAGGAGATCTCCGTGAGCGCTGCTGGCTATTTGAGCCGCTCGCCATCCTGAGGAGGAATAACCACGCAGTCGTATGACCCTCGTCTCACAGTTTCTCTATTTTATTTTAATAAAGATCTTTGTTGGGAAAATTGTATGGAAATCAGCCATTTATCTTTTCGGCTTCCATCCACCAGTTGCTTGTAACGATCCATTGACGTAATGATTTATGAACCTCATGGGTTCGGCTGCTACAGCTTGAAAGACGAATTGTCTCGACACATTTTTGTAAAGAGTTTCATCCACTTAGAGTAATCCTGAGTGATTAGTTGTCAGTGTGAGGTTGCTAAAGAAAAAGTCATTGACATCGGTGATTTTCCCACCCTTCCGTTGAAAAACGTCGTACGGCCTTTTATGTGTGCTGTCAAGTCCAAGGGTTTTATTTGTACATGATATCCAGAAAATTAAAAACTTTCCGTGGCTACTTCGTGTATCACCCCACGTCTCCTACTCATGTTGAGTCATTCGTTCAGGAGATCCACAAAAAAGAGCCTTGAGCCACACATTGTTCTTACTGTAGACGAGAAGGGTATGCATGCTTACAGACGTTGATCCAATATCTGTCCTAGAATTTGGTTCTAGCCTGAGCGGCGAGAAGGCAGAGATGGTGAACCTGACTACAGTTGCCAGTTTTCAAATCTCCTCGAACAATTTTGAAATTCCGTACCCAATCGAAAGTTTCTATAACCCATTAAATATGCAATGATCATCAAATATAATGTGATCTTCTCTATCCTTCATGGCTGAACATAACGTCTGCAATGGACTATGGGGGATGGATTTGGTTGGCACAAGCGAACATTTTCCCTAGGGTTCCTATTCGGATTAATAACTTATGTCTTTGTACTGGGCTTACCAAAGATTGTAAACCTGGGGTTAATGAATAATGTGATCTTTGGAATTTGTGACTTTTAGCTTGAGTTTCAATATCAAGCTTAATTTGATTTAAAGTCTAATATCACCTCAAAAATAAGTTGGAAAACATTATCTGAGAGATCGAGTTCAAAATGTGGAAGCTGTTCTTTAATCGTTGAATTCAATTTTCACAGAATAGTGATACATCAATTTGAAGGAAAATTGTTTTTTTAATATCTGAATTAGTTTGTCTTTAATGTCGACTCCCATTTAATTGATTCTTGTGATAGATGAAGGGAGGTATTGGGATCCTCACGCCGTGTCCTACATTTTGTATTTTGATAGCGGTTGTTCAGTATGACGAGATATTCAAATTCAGAAAGAACTAATCTTCCATTTGAGTTGGAAGACTGGATTGATAACCAGAAGGGATATCATAGAGGTTGTTACAGATGACATCATTTTCAAAGTTATGTAGGAATTTCAATGAAAAGTTTTTAAGCAACGAAATTAGTTCCATGTTGTTTTCTCTGAATCATTGGATTCGCACAATTTTTGAGTGTTTGTGATTGGAGGGACTTATTGTTAACCTTTAATAAATTAAAAAATAATAATTGAATGACATCATTAATGACGGTAAATTGCATTTTAAATTGGTCACTAAATCGTAAATCAAATGACCAGGAATAAACAAAATATAAAAAAACCATGGGAATACTTTGATGACAAATCTATGCTGATTGGCCTAATATTTCATTTACTTGGACTCATTACTGTTTTCTATTTTATTTATTTAATATTTTAATTCAAAATTTTTGTAGTAAATAAATTTTATAATTGATTTTTATTAAATTAAAAACATACTGTTTTGAGCACTGTATATGAACAATTCATTGAACCATGCATCTCTTACGCATGTGGTATATGGGGACCACTCATCTCTTGGACAAATGGTTTTGAAGAATCGAGACTAGTCGAAAAAAGAACGCTGGATTTCTGGAAAGTTTCAGCCACCAATGCCTCTTGAAGCCTTGATACAAATGAACCGTCGTGACTGCGAAGTTCCAGTCACTCGGCCGATACGTGTTTATGTGGGGGTCGAGGGAGCAGCATTAGGACAAGATGAGGTCCTGCTAGTACGTGCTGGGATCACGTGAGTCTCTACGAACTCGTTCGCGACAATAGACTTGGCAAATTGTGTATCGAGTCTCATAGTTTTCTTAATTCCATATTGGCGACACAAATGGAGATTTATGTTTCAACAACCTTGTTGTGTCTTCGCAGGTAGTCACTGTCGTTAATTGGTGGAAAACCATCCCTTGCAGAATTACAGTGACTGCACTTTCTTCAACATGGTTAAAGAATAAATTGCGGTCTTGCATAAGAAAATCCTTCAGATCTCGGTGAATTGTTCGATAACCTAAGACTGTCGACATATGTTTGATGCCAATACCCACAGAATTCCTGCTTTTTTAGAAATACCTCTCTGGGTAGAAAGCATCCGTTCACTTTTGTGGGTAATGGATACCAATCCTCTTCCAAGCTTGTCTCTTGGCAGAGAGTCTTCGTTTTCAGGTTTAAAATGAATTCGATACAAAAATTTTCCATTTTTTGGGTCAATTAGCTCGAATTCGGAAGACTCAGTATCAAAGGCCCGATGTAGTAATATAAGGAGGTTCCACGTTGGCTTGAATCTTGTATTTGCCAGACTGTCGATTCTCTTTAACCACGTCAAATGTTAACTTTGTTTTTCAAGACATTGTATTTTCCATCCTCTATCACACCAAGGTATCTACTATTCCTCAAGAAAACTAGCTTGGATCCAAGACCGAGCATATTAATAGCAGATTTTTCAATGTTTCGTTCGAATCCAGCTACTTCGAAGAATTAACCTCTATCATAATCATATTTATGTCTCTTTTCGAGATAATATTTTTAGGTCGTCTATAAACAGCAGTTGGTTTTTTTCCATAGCTAAAGGATCTTTGGTCGTAGGCGTCAATAATCACCGTGGGTATTTCGCATTCAGTACCTTGCTCAGAAGGACCATTATAAGCACAAGAGTAACCCTGCAAAATCTACAATCAGTAAGGGAGTCAAAATTATCGAGAAGTCACATCTATCGATGCTTTTTACGCCTATCCACACAGTGGTAAAATCATTCCCGTTCTGGTGGTTGATGCACTGATCAAGTATTGCCTGTTCTTTAGCCCCTTGACACATTCTTCATGTTCCCAATTGATAGTACTGATCAGATGGTATGCCTCAATATCCTCTGACAATTTTCGGTTGACACACTTCCTAACCAACTTGTATAGGTTTGGCTGTAATAGGCATTATGTCCGTTGGGGTACGACACACTTCTTAGTGGTAACTCTTGTGTAGAACCACTCATCTGGAGAATACTTCCGTGTTTAACTTGGCGATTTCTTCACAGAGGTCATGAATTGATGAGAATTTTTTGAGAAAAAAAAGTTGTACATCACATCCACCAGTGCTCCAGTTCGAAAGCTGTCTAATTACTTCAAAGATGGTCTCGTTGCTAAAGTCCGAAAATGTGTCCTCTGCCTCAGTCACTCTTTGTTCCAATGTGTCCACAATCTTTGTTATCCTGAATAGAAGCACCTCTCAAATTCACACTTATCTGCCTTCCGTATTGGCAAAGCATATTCCTCGTTCCATCGTCATACCTTCCATTTCCTCTCTATCCATAAGCTCTGATATTTGTTCAATCTGCTTCTTCAGTTTAGTTAGTTTAGTTCCATACATAGAGAAATCGGATTAAGGAGTTTTGCATCAATTTTTGTCTCCGAACAGCCCCAGACCACTTTGCATGCGTTCTTATTGTTTTGTCCATCCAGTTCATTCACAAGTAGGTAATGTCCCAGTCTGATTAGTTAGTTAAGTAACCCCAGCCTCACTAACTTGTAGAGGCCAGCAGCTATTAAGTAGGACGCAGCAGATGTTGTCGCTCCCATAGGTCGGTCAGTCCCACTCTGATTAGTAGAAGCAAACATGTTCATCACCACAGGATATTAATTAAATTATTAAATTAAATTAAATTTATAATTATAAATTATATAAACCAATATTATTTAACGCAAAAGACTAAGGAAATGATTATAAATATAATTTAATTAAATAGTAATTTCTAATTATAAATTACATTGCTTATGTTGAGAAACACTGCTTTAGATATTGAACGTTCAACGATGGACTGACTGGGGAAGTGGGGGAGTTGATACCCAAGACAAATAGTAGCCTCTTTTAGTTGCACGCCTGTTCTGGAGCTGAGGATGTGTTGTTAGAAATTAGCAGTGTCAAAATTTATTGACATGCACAGACAAGCACACAAACGTATAACATAAGCAGTTTACTTTGTTCACGACAGCTAAGCTTTCTAATCCAATAATGATTGAACATAGTTTTACTTGCCTTTCCTTGAGTGGAATTCTTTCTTATATGTGGATTACCTATTCAGGTGATTAACAATCATTTATAGAATTTATACTACTTTATGCCTTTTTATGTCCATATTTCGTGCCTCTTTAAATCATTGTGGGATACCTTATATACTCAAGTCGTTTTTTAATGAGACCATGAAACCTTTCAGATTGAACGATCAGTTCACACCTTGATGATTCAATACTTATTAGAAACCAATCCATGTTACTTGCCTAAATACGTTTGTCTGTTAGCTTAATGTACAAATGGTCGCCCACGTGAATATCCTAATACAGTTATTTTGGTTGTTATAAACCCCAAATTGATGAATTCGACAGCTGTGTTGATAACGATTTAGATTTTTACGACTGTTAATCCTGAAGTGAGATGGATATCAAGGGCCGACTGTGTGGTGTGGATATTCTCTCCACCGGTGTAATAGTTTCTCAACTCGTCGAACTCTAAACTTGGCTCGGAACTAGAATCCGTTAAGCAGTATACATTTTTCCAAGATTTAATGAATTTGAAGACTTCTCTTCTTTCCCTCTGTTGATCCATCTTACTCAGAATACGCCCAATGCCAGGCCGCCATACAAAAGGATCCATCTATTTATTCCACTTGGACACAATGTCGCTCTGTAGCTACTAGTTCTGGAATTGATTTCAGCTCCCAGACAACGTCCTATGGATCACTGTGCTTGGGTGAGGGTTCTGCTGGAATGCGTCATGATCAAGGAATTGTTAGTTTGATTTTACCTTGTTGATCCTCCTGATATTCGATTCTACGTTCACCAGAATCCCACTTTCCATGTTTATAGTTTATAACCGTCTTCGTGATCTTCCTCTTCGTAGTTTGACGGTTGAAGGTAATTAAATTCGGGTTGTGGTTAGTTGGGAGATCACAAAGGACATCTCATTGAGCGTCGAGAGCGATACTTGAGAACAGAAGGATTTTTCTGGGGAAGTAGAATGATCCACACGTAGAGCACAACGAGTATGCAGAACAGGATTATTTAGAATATCAAAGTCCTCTAATTTGCACTCCACGTTTATCAGGTTAAGTTTTCAATAGAAAAAAGTGGAAGTAAGTTCGGATATAGCTAGGAAGACACGGAGAAATCGGTGGTATTTATGACAATAGTGAAACATGAGCTGTTGATATTGACATGGAAGGATGAAATTTCAATATGAGGGTCCTCAGATATGAGAGATTTAATAAAAGTTGAAGAATCAGCAAAAGGAATAGAAATGTGTACAGGAATAAGTAAACCACCCCCAGCTGATCTGGAGGTGCTGTTGGAACGTAATACAGAATAGTTCTCGAAATGAAGAGTTTTGATTTCGTTGTAAGTTTAGTTTTTGATAAGGGTAATGTCCACACAATAATTTGCAAAAAGTTGCATAAATCAAAATATTTTTTGGAAAGACCGATGATGTTCAATTGGAGTATCTTCAACGTTCGGTGAAATGTCACGGGTCCAGGGTTAGGTTCAACATCACCACACTTGGTTAAAGGAATCTGGGAACGGCAGCTTGCTTAGTTGAGAGAGGTCTCAGTGTACTATTCCAGCTAACGATTTTGACATTCCAGAAAGATCTACGACCTTGACTTTGATAGATAGACCGTAATAAATTTACATTCATCTACGCTTTGGAGAAATCGAGGAGAATCAAGACCCGTCTCATCTGTTCTTAACATGAACGTGGAAGATTTCGGAAGACAAGTGGGCCCTGAGCCCTTGAGATTAAAATCTAGTTTTCCAAGGATCTCCGCTCTCCTAACTTATACCAAGCAATAATTCCTTGCTGTCGATTTACGCTGATGATGGGTCATTGGATGCTGTAGTAGTTCCACAAAAGAAACCACAACAAACTTCTAACTTACGAATCTTGAAACCTGGTGGGGTTGAACTGACTGTCAATCTCTTCCAATCTTTCAATAGTATTTCCTCCACCAATCAAAGATTGAAGGAAGATTTTGATGTTATGCAGTATAAAAAGCCTATCTCACCCTTAAATATTTGAAGTAACTACGGTCCATTGCTATTGCCTTCCCTACCAAGTTAGCAGGCTCTGGCTAGAGGTTTTCTCAAACTGAATTGCATAAAAGCGTTATTTTCGACCTTGTAGAGACCGTCACATGAATGTTTAGTTCTCCTATACAACTAACTCCCTAAGGCAACGGTCGAGTACATATGTAAGTCTTGGCCTTTGTACGCCTATTTGGGTTTTAGAGAATCTCCATGTCATCTGAATTGACAGAATGTATCCACCACTACTGTTGGTTTTTGAGAGTGCAGCGAGTATGAGTGTTTGCCGTTTAAATCAGCAGATGGAATTAGGTTGGAGGTATTAGAAGGGGAAATGAATCCTGAGAAGAAATATGACAATGTATTGACAGGATGAAAATAGTTAGATGGATGTCTGTTCTAGGGAGTCGTCTCTTTCAAAAAGAGTAGACGCTACCTGATACTTGAGAATGAAATTTCGTCCCTCACAATATTTTGGAGTCTGACCTGATCTTTACGGAGTACAAAAAAACAGGAAAAATTTCGCAAAACCACACCAAAGATATAATTTAATGGATAGGGGAGATCAAATGGTTCTTTTTCATGCATGAATGACATTGAGAGCCGCCACTAAAAACCGCATGAAACAGCCCTTTTGAATGCGAGCCAGGCATTGGGCGTAGAAAATTTTTTAATCAATTAGCCACATGGCGCCACTCAACTTTCGATCTTAAAATTAAATTAAAATTATTTCCAAAGACCAAGGGTAACCAAACTAACTAACACCTCAATCCAGACTCGTTCCAGCATTCCAGAACTTGTCATCAGGTTGTACCCGGGGAAGAATTGTTGGATCCTCTTGATGCCGGCAAGGCATTGGTCGCCTCCTCAGTAAGGTGGATCCAGTGACGCCATCGGAAGGAAAGGAAAAGAGTTTCGATCTTATTTTTGAATAATAATTTTTGAATAAATAAATCCAATTTTAAAAATAAATGCAATTTTTAATAAATTTACTAAACTATAATTAAATTATTATTTTTAAAATAAATTAATTACCCTTTACTTTTTTTGTTATTTGTTGTTGTGTTAAATGTCAGCTGTTCATTACAGACTAAAAAGTGTAACTGAATACCAGACAATACGATTTGTTGGGGATTGCATACCTCTTAAAGACTTCAAGAACTCTGTAATAGAAAAGAATACGACACAATCGCGTTCTGGGGAATTTGACATTTTTGTGACGAACGAGGACTCAGGACTTGGTAATACCTAATATTTGACCATTTCTAGTCTACGATGATAATAACTTCTTGATTCCAAAGAATACAAGACTTTTAATCTCCAGAATCCCCATTTATGTGAATAACGACAGGTTTCCAGCATATAATATCAGTAGACCCTCCACATTCACTCGCCATTACTCCATTAAAGCTAAAAGCAAGGTTCCTCTCTCTGCAGAACCTATAAGAGATGACCCACCTAAGAAACACGTGAAAATTGTATATTCTATGGATTTACCAGTAAAGGAGAACGAGAATTCAAGCCATAAGAAGTTTGAAGAGGATTTGTTCTGTCCCGTGTGCCAGGGATTGAGTGTGAATGCCTTCATTCTTTCCTGCTGTTCCGAGTCAGTGTGTGGTACCTGTATGTTATGTGTGTAATTTGTTAGGTGTAAATTCAATGTGTGAGGGGGAAGGAAAGTGCAAGCTATGTGGAGTGAAAGTGGTTAAGACCACTTGTATCCCTAACACGTTTCTACGGAAGAGTGTGGAGGCATATAAGCCCCCACAAATAGTGAAGGAGAATGTTAAGAAAGGCAGTGATTGTTTGTTAAAAAATGATGTTTGTTTTCCTCAGAAATGTGGTATTAACCCAACCGTAAGTTTGGCTTCTCCAATGGTCTTTGGTTATCGACTGATGGGTCCCTGTTTATTGGATGAGATTGACATCATCAAACTTAAGGCTGAATTTGCTGACACAAAAAAACGGTCTTACGGTGGTTCGGATTCGGCCAGTAAAAGAAGTAGACGATGATTTTGTAGGATTTATAAAATAAATTTTTGATTTTTATTTATTATTTCTGTTTTAACTTGGTTGTATTTGATAGGCATAATAATGATTGCTATGAATTGTCACTTTCCTCCAAAATGAACGGTTTAATCAATAACCTTGAATTGACGACAGAGATTAGATAATTTAATGACTATTGTGTCAATCGCAATAAAAATAGTGTGGTTATTGATTTATACAAAATCACACCTAATTTTAGAGTTATGTTTGGTGAGAGGTTACTTGTTTTTGATTGGGTAACAATTGATAAAATTGCATAGAAAGCAGAAAATACAAGTTGCTGACATCTAAATTGTCTTATTTACTGAACATGAGGAATTAGAGTGACGACGTGGATAACGGTGTCGTTTAAATGCGTTACATAACGAAAAGATCCACTCCTTTTCCCTATAGGATTTTAAGAGGTTCAGATGGTGACCAATGAGCCGACGAGTAGTCATCGTTCCCTTATAATCATTATGTCTGGTGACATAGAGTAGAACCCTGTGGAGATTTAAATGCAAAAGACCCCTCCTGGCCGTTATCAGCCTTCCGATCCAAGTGGAGAACAATTGATTATGGATTTTTTTGTTTTTAACAATCCACACCAAATGTGGTATCCGTCTGGAGATTTCAACATCTCCCCAGATCTCACACTTTGTTTCCCTAATTTTCCACGTCCGTATCATGGGAAGTCTATTATGATCTTCCATCTGACCATAACACAATTATTTTGACATCAACCTTGTTGGACGAATTCGAGTCTGCCACTACATAAAGTGCAATTATTTATTTTATTTATTTAACACCCAAGACCACGGTTAAACCAAACTAACTATCACGTGATCCCGATGCGTTCCACCAAAATCCTCATCCTTTCCCGGTGCTCCTCCCTCGTGCCCACACAAGCTCGTACTGGGCGGGTGACTGTATTTGCAGGGCCACCTTCCCGCATGCCGGAGTTTAGTTTTATGAGGGCCTCCAGAGTAGTCGGTCCGGTTCTGTGTCTCCCACAATCCACCGCTCCGTGACTCTGAAAGCCTTCTTTTGTAAAATATTATTATATTTGAAAAATAAAAAACCCTTTTGTAATTTTAAATATAAAAATATGATCTTGATAAATATTGACGATCTGGGAGCCTGGTTGAATTTGAATCGTCTCTCCATATCCAGGGATAAATCAACGTATACCATCTGTACACAGACAGAAAAGAAAAATATACACTGGATTTGAACATTTATGGAGACTTTTACCTTTACAGATTCATCCAACTATTCTGGGAGTGACCTTCGACCCTTTGATGACATTTTCTCAACATGTGAAGAACGGTATTACAAAGGGTCTCAGTAAACTGAATATAATGAAGCTCTTAAAATTCAGGCCGTCACGGGAATGCACTGTCGTCTTGCACAATCAACTTCTAAAACCGACGGTAGTGTATGCTTGTGCCTCATGGCCCTATCGAGCTTCAACATCCAATTCATACAAGATCAACTCCCTAACAGGCAAACTTGCACGTCTAACAAATCACGTAATTTGGGGAAAAACCCACCTCTCTTCAAACTCTAATGAAAGATGATCGTCGTCTATACAGGAAAGCCGTGGGCACTCTGGAAGAACATAGGAAAAACCTTTCGATCCTGTTGAGGCGTATCGGGATCACTTAATTAATTGGTTTACTCCTTCTTTCTTGGTGTTTCCCTTTTCGGGGTTATTGAATAATAATAATTTTGGAGAGGCCTTACACAGGTGGATGCGATCATGACAAGTCATTCAGTGTATTGAAAAACTAAAAGTGAGTGAGGAACCCTATAGCGCAGTTTGTGCTGGACTTACTTAAGATTGTAAGCTTGGGGTCAAAACGCTTTCCATCGTTTGTTTGATCGTTACCGTCTGCATGTAGGCTCCTACAAAGCATTCCAAATTTAAGTGGCTCAGGTGGTGTTTATAAAATTTGCTTACGACTCCATCCCTAGTGATGACTACTGGGACCACGTATACTTTTGCTTTGTGTATTATCCCCACCTAATCTGCGAGAAGATCGTACTTGCGCCTTTCTCAACTTCTACATGTTTCACGAATCTTGGGAGGTTATTCCCACTTCTATTAGCGTTATTGTGTTCTTGATTTTGTCATACACAAAAATATCCGGCTTGTTACTCTCTATTCCCGTGTCCGTAGCTATTGTTGTGTCAACGCGAATTTCCACAAATTCAGTTACAACCGTTGATTGTACTGAATGAGTCTTTAGTCTTTCGATTTTTATTCCATACTGCCTGTACAGGTGTAAGTGTATGCACCTGACGACTTTGTTATGACGACGTAGGTAGTCACTATTGAGCATTCTTCCACACCTTGTCGCAGATGATCCACTGTTTTTTTCGCTGAATTGCAATGACTGCATTTTGCGCCATTTTCTTCGAAGAAAACATTCCGATCCTGGACATAGCATAGCAATCCCTTGGTCCTTGGAGAGTTGTTCCCGGCGATTGACCATTGGCTAGATTGTTTGATATCGACATTCTGATCTTCTGTTGAATTGAACATCATAGCATGCATAGGTTTTCTTTTCATTTTTTAACAGATCCTTCTGTTGTACATCCTTTAGTTTTTTTAGATTTAAGTCGCATGTGTCTAAGCAGTATTTTCCAGCTAGGAATCCTACGATAGTGGCCATATGATTTTTCTTTGCGTTCAAGACCCGTAGGATCCCTGCTCTTCTCAAACATTTGTTAGCCTTGTATTGCAGCTCATTGTAAAAATGAAGAAGTATTCTTTCACTTTTACATACAACACAAGTCAATCCTCTCCCAAGAAAATCCCGCTGTAAATACAATCTTTATTTGCAGGTTTACAGTGAATCCGAGCATTTATAAGTATGCACTTGTCAGTTGCCTCAAACTCATCAGGTTCAATTTCAATGAGTCCTATATAATTATTTAGAGAAGTCGCATGCTCATTGATTGCCTTGAAAAAGTTGACACTATTCTGTTTAGTCTTCGTAAGGTTCACGATCCTATTCCACTTCTGCATAAATAGACTTCATCACATTAATCTTCATGACGTTACTATATTTGTCTTCTAATACGCCAAGATATCGATATTCCAAGACCGTCAAGTAACAGCTTTTTCAACCAAGCATTCAACATTTGTGGCTGATTTGTCGATATTAGGCTCCAGTCCAGCCGCATCAAAAAATTTTCCAACTTCGTTAATCATTCTTAGCATTGTGTCCAAACCAAACCAACCAAACCAAATTTATTCCAAAGTAAGTAAGGAGTTATTTTTAGGATATTTAAACGTGTCCGCCTATGCGGCCTGGACACTTTCGATGTATCCACACTCCATTTAGTTATCTTCTATCGTCGGATCCCATTGATTCTTTTCTCTACGATATTTTTAACAGGAGTTAGAATCATGTTTTCTTCAGTACTGAGAGCATCCAGAGCCTTTTCCCTAAAGCCAACTTTATTGCCGACCTTCTGGTTTTTTCCATGAGAAACATTATTCTTTCTCTTTGGCAAGAGAAAAACCATGCTTCGCATCCATATAGCAGTTCCGGTAGGATGATCCTCATGAAGATGAACAAGAAGGTTTCCAGGCTTACAAACAACTTTCTCGTACATAAGAGTGCTTGAAGCGCCTTCTTCCTTCTTCGTCTTATGTCCTCCATGAAGGAACCATTCCCATCGATTGCTATCCCGAGGTAGCGCATTGAGTTTACTTAGCATTGTGTCATCCTCAGGATGTCTATTTAAGATCATCCATAAACAACAAGTGGTTAGTAGCATAGGTAAGAGTATTTCCCTCAGCATCCATGGTCACTTTAGGGTATTTACCATTTAATAGTCGACTCAACGGATCAATCAATAATACAAATAACTGTGGAGATAAGGAATCTCCCTGTAATATTCCCCTTCTAAAATTCACCACACCAAGCAATTTTCCATCAAATTTTAGTTGGAGTGTCAACATTTTAAGTTTTTTTTATAAACGTAATAATTTATATAGGTAATCCAGAGTTTTCTAAAACTTCGTACAGAAAGCCGTGATCCACAGAATCGAACGCTTTCTTTACATCGATCCAAGTCGAGCGCAAATTGGCCGACTGTTTGTTAATGCATTGGTTGACCAAGGCTTGTTCCTTTGCGCCCTGGCACATTCTACGAGTTCCTAACTGGTTATCACTGATTAGATCGAATGCTTCAATATATTTGCTCAGCCCACTTTGTTGTCTATTTATAGAGGTTAGACATGCACGTGATCGGTATAAGGTCCTTCATAGAATCACAAACCTCTTTCTTCGGGATAAGGTAAGTGACACCAGTGAAAAACCATGCCTCAGGAGTCGATTTTTTTACCACGATTTTTTTTACCAGTCGATTTTTTTACCTTCAAAATCTCGACTTGGCAGTTCCAACAACTTGTGAGATCCATTTAGCTTTGTCATCTTGGTCAACCGATTCAGCCATCGCCCGTAGTGATATGATTGTAAAACTCATATTATTATGCGAAATTCCCTGTTATGTAAGCACTCCACCATGTCTACGTCATTGATGGTTTCTCTTTCATATCCATTCGTAGATAGGTCATCTGGTAATGTTTCTATCTCATTCTGAGAAAAAAGATGCTCCACAACAACAAATAATAATAATTTTGGAGTTCATTATGTGAAATGGTGGCAAACCCACTAAATATTTTCACAAATAAAGCCACGTTTATACTTTTTTAGTCCCAAAGGTCTCCATATATTTATGGTTTGTCTCAAACCGGTCATTGGGGAGGACCTTTGGGACTAAAAAAGTATAAACGTGGCCTCATGTGATCTACCAGTTATGAAAGTTCTAGAGGCGCTCAGGGTGCACTTAATGCACCGCGTAAAAGGACCATTAACTACCTCTTATCAGAAGAAGGACTCTTCGGACGATAGCCTCTTCTCTTTCTTAATCCCCTCGGCTGAATGGGCTTTCGATAATTCTCGTCGTTGACATTGTTCTTTAATCCAGGCCCCACTCTAAGTTCTGCAGATAAACATCAACGGAATCAAAAGCAAAATTCTCAAACTACGGTTTTCATTAAAAAACCGAATATTGACCTGATTTTACCTCAGAAAGCAGACTTACCCACCACATTTTCCAGGATACCACTGCATCTGCCTGGACCACTCGAACCGTCGTGGTGGGGGTCTCCTCATCATTATAAAAATAACATTCGATTTACTGACATCGTAGCAAAACTACAATCACTAATAAACTATGGGACCACGGAAATATCTGGAATACCAATTACAAGTGGAATCGCAACTTTCAACATTACTTCCCGGAAAGAAAAATAAAACAAAACTCTCAATGACGAATTATTTAAAAGCATTCAATAGCCGAAGCCAATAAATTGGAGAAACTAGTATTCCATTTCAGAAATCTGCTAAGACGATATATGGAGAAAAATTAAACAATTTAGCCCAAAAGGAAACGTTGACAGACAACAGACGGATCAGCACAGTCTTACAGCTTATGAAATATTACGCCAACATAAGCCACGAAAATTTCAGAAAAATAGATGGGCCTTTTTTATCCTCAATAAGACCAAAGAGAACCCAGCCGATTAACTGCATCTCACATTCAGATGTCAGTGAGGGTTTGAAGAGGATGAATTCTTCCGCTCATGTGGGCCAGATTTTATTCCTGGTAGTTTACTAAAACACCTTGACCTATTGATGCAATCACAGTGATTTTAGCTATTCAATAAACATGAATACAATTCCATCTATCTGGAAACTGTCCTATATAAGGTCCCTTCCTTAAGCCTGGGAAGCCTAAAAACAATCCTGCATCATTTCGACCAATTTCTTACTATGCACTCAAAATTATTGGAAAAAGTGATTCTTAATCTTATAACCTCGTCCCTTCCTTTTTCATCCTCACAACATGGATTCAGAATGGGTCATTCAACTTCTACCCACCTAACTTCCCTCAACTAATTTATCATTGAAGGCTTTACACAAATCTCGCCACCTCAAAAAAGTCGTTTGCTCGATGGATTTACGAAAGCCTTCGACTCTGTTTCAAGGAAAATCCTAACCGGAAATTGTTTGGCCTCTCCGTCAACCCCAATATAAAACTTTGGATTTCTAACTTCATCAATGAAAGAAGGGCCCAGTTATACATGGATGGGACCAAATCAGTATCATGATTACTACCCAACGGTGTCCACAAGGTTCCCTTTATCACCCGCCTTATTTAACTTATACATGTCCGATTTACCACAACCAGATAATAAAGACGATTCTCCCTATCAATGCTGATGATTCATTAATCGGATCCCGCGATCAGATCTCCCTATGGCATCAGAAAGACTACAAGAATACCTTCACAAGATTCAAATTTGGCTAAATTATAACCGGCTTGATATATCTTCTTCGTCCTATTTACCTCAGACAAACGACTTGGACAAATGACAGTGGATATATTTATCAACCAGACAAAAATACCTTTCACGAAGAAACTGAAAATCTTGGGGATCACCTTCGATACACACATGTCCTTTTCATCTCACGTCGACGATGTCTCTGGAAGTTGCTCAAGAAAGCTAGGGATAATCAAAACTATTTTCGGTAGCATTAAAACCCCTTTCCAGCTTTGAAATTGTTGTACAAATAAATCATTGAGCCATCTCAGCTATGCCTGTACGTCATGGGGAATCAATCTGTCCTGGACGAGCAAACAAAGAATCCGGGACATTCAGGCCTTAACAGCCACTATATTAGTAATCTCGGGAAACTGGAAAAACTAGTACACTCATCACTTGAAGACCTTATCCGACAAATAGAAAGGGATTTGCTATCCTGTGCAGGCAGTGCATCTCTCAACAATACACAGTCACGACGTGTCTTGTGAAAAGGGTATACATCACCCCTCTCCAATTCCTATTTCCCAAACCACCCCGCCCACAGAGAAGTTGCGTTGGATCACAAGGAGAAAATGAGAAATCTGATAGAGGTCTTCGAGATCACTTAATTACAGAAGGACTCGAAGCCTCACGAGTTGAAAACCATCTTTCGGAAAAACAGTGTTATCCGTACCTCGGTGCTGTTCAACACAATAACCCGGACATTGTGGTACACGATAAGAGTCTGGCCAAGTCCTTATCATAGAGGTTGGCATCACGTCTCAAGACCGTTTGCAGACTGTGGAGGTGGAGAAAAAAACGAAGTATGACTTTCTTGCAAACGAGATGGGGCAGATGTTTGGTTGCAAAGTCGTCGTTATTCGAATAGTAATGACGTGGGAAGGAATTGCAACAAAGCACACAAGGGTTATCTGAAGCAGTTGGGGTAGATAGGAAGCTCCAGGTCTACTACAGTCCACTGTATTAAAGCGGACCCTAGAGAGCCTGACACTGGAGTATGGGAGGCAGAGCCTGGAGATGCCATATGGGCAGAGGGTTCAATTTGACAAGGCGCTCTCGGAGTTGTTTCAGCAACCAGAATCGAACATGCCTGAGGGGGCTGGCGAACAGGCAGGCGAGGAAGGTTGTTGATTATTAAATATAATTTTAATAATTGTTTTAAAATTTAATAATTAAATTTATTATAAACTGGTTAACCTTATATCATTCAAATTAATTAGTTCAATAAATAGATTTTGTTCGCAAAAACATTAAGCAAATCAAATTGGTGAGTGATGAAAATTCGACAAATTAGGTTTATATCTTTTATCTCTTTGATCAAAGATAAAAGGTTTATGATTTTATTAATAACTATTATTTTGATATTTTTGACTTACAAAATGACTGAGAGGAAAGTGCCTTTTATTATCACCTACAAGACGTGTCAGTTACTACTGAAAGGAAATCAAGAAGTAATTTCAAAGTTAAGGAAAGAAAAAGACAAATCACGTTTGAATAATATTCTGGTCACCGACTGCATTGAACACGCAAAATCAAGTGGATATTTTTCATATCCAATCTCTCAAGAGGAGCGCGCTAATCCACTGGCCTACTTTTTGATTGTTTACAGAAACTCGAAGCAGGTAGAGCAACTACTCAGAACAATTTACCGAACAAATAACCACTACTGTATCCACGTGGACAGAAAAGCTGGTTCAAAATTTCTACAAAGTATTAAAAGTTTCACGAGTTGTCTCCCAAACGTGATTGTCATTAGTACATATGAGGTCACGTGGGGACAATCACTACATTGCTCGCAGAAATAAAATGCATGGAATTACTCTACGAAAGTTCGGCTGACTGGAAATACATAATAAATCTAACGGGGAGGAATTCCCATTGAAATCAAATAATGAAATTGTCAGAGTAACATTAGCACTCAATGGGTCTAATTGGATGGAGAATCCTACATTTTTATCGTATATGTTGATTTGGGATTTTTTCAGGTCACGCAGATATAAAAATAAGGCCAAGAAGTTTAGACGTGGAATTATACTATACAAGGCAGGTTTACATGGTGTCTTCTGCCGAGGATTTGTCCACTTTGTATTGAAAAATGAAACTTCCTCTGAATTACTTAAATGGTTGGAAGGCACATATTGTCCCGATGAAACATTTTATCCTACACTGAATTTGAATTCCAGAGTTTTGAACGTTCCAGGATCACCGTCACGTAATATATATTAATATTCAGCCCACGTCTTTCCTCTGCTGTCTAGGTCAGAGATAGGAAATCGCTACAAACAATGGTATCCGAATAAATGCCATAATTTCTACTTTCGACGTGTATGTATTTTGGGACCGGAGGATTTACAATATGCTGTCAATAGTAAAGCTATTTTCGCCAACAAATTTCATGCAGAACATAACCCGTCTTCTCTAGAATGTCTTGAAAATTGGATTCGACTCAAGTCAATGAATCTTATTGATGAGTTTGACGACGACTACCTCGACAGTTATAGACAACATAAATTTGTTAAAAATCATGTATGACTAACAATTTGAATTAACCAGCTTCAATATTGGTAAATCAAATGGTTTGTTACATTATTTTTTATTGTTACCTACTCGGGTACCTACTCTATTTCAGTTGACGGTTAACGGTAAGGAAATTAGTACTCTGAATTAATTGACACAATTTTATATTTAAAAAAATAACTTAAAAATCTAACTCTTCCCTTATTTGTTGATAATAAAGATAGAAGACTTTCACTCAAGACTACCAACATTACACGTAAGTTTTCCGGGTCAGGGACAACCATCTTATAGATACTTGTAAGAGAGTTCATGTGATCCCACAAGCATACAGAGAGTGCATATGATTCTATGAGAGTGCATATAAAAATCTTATATTAGTGGTTATATAAGGTCGAAATCTTGTTTAGGCCCATCTCCCTTCTGTCTGTGTTTTCAAAATTTTGAAGAGAATCTTCTTGAAAGAAATTTCAAATCACACCCTGTTCGCCAATGGATAGCATGGCTTCCCCCATTCTATTCCACATCCACCCAACTGACAACCCTTGTCAAATACATTTCCGACTGTTTCAATAACTCCTCTCCCCCTGAAAGGAGGGTACTTGCATCAATTGACCTTACCAAGGCTATGATCGAATCTCACGTGTTTTATTGTCCAACAAAATTTTTTCATTGAATTTCTATCAGGGCGTGCAGTTCACGGTTCAGGCACCTTCCAAATGGGTTTCCATGGGGGTTCTGTTCTCTCCCTGAGTCATATACCTCCACCTAAGTAGCACTAATACTACAAACTCAATTGTCTTTACGTATGCTGCTGAAAGCTACGGTAATTTGGATTTTATGGAATCCAATTGGATGTCCCCTTTCACTACGAAATCATCTGTCACTCTCTTCTATATATCGCCACGTGGCCCATGTGGTGCTACGTGGCTAATTGGTTCAAGTTTTCGGCGTGTTTTGTTTGTTCTCCCATTTCCCCTCTTATTAGAGTGGCGTCATGTGATCCACTGTCTATGTGGCGTCCAGTTCCATGCCGGCAAGAAAAAATGATCATTTGCCTTCCCTCACTCCACTGGAGGGGTTTTTACAAATGCAAGTAATGGACGTCTTTCTCCTTTCATGCTAGTTCCGGATGAACTCTGTTTTTGTAGAAGTGGAAATTGGATACACTTAATTAAGGCTCTTTTGAAAATATTTTTATTTACGCTTATTTGCCATAATTATTTTTAGTTGGTAGTCTACAAAAATACTGATTTTATAGGATTCCGATCTACTTGGCTTGAAACTGAATGGTCTAAATCAGGCGTATCAAACACGTTTCTCTTTACAAGCAGGCGTGCGGCAAAGGATTTAGTCGAAATTGGTGCGGCATTGGGCGGAGTTACAATTTATCCTACTTATCGCTCCAGATGTCTCCATTACAGTCATATGAAAAGTAAACTTCTCGAGGAGCCTTTAGTATTTCTTCTCTTACTAACATGCTTTGTTTGAATAACTCTAAAAATGTTGTTCACTTTTTCAATCTTGTGATCCTCAAGTGCATACAATCTAATGAGTCATATTTTGATTCTGCTAGTAGTTATGCTTTTTTGCACAAATCTATGTTTATCTTTTCTGCAACATTCACTTTCAGTTTTTTGCATCCAGTCACACTGACAAAGCATGATGTTTACAAAATCAAATGGTTCCTCAAGCTGATCTCGATCATTATTGTGAGAGTATCCACCGATCAATTCCTAGTCGAATTCATTAACCCTTTCAAGACGTTATCTTCCTTGTATCAAAAAATTTTTTTGACAGCTTGCTACATGTGCTTGACCGGCTGAATGGAATGACTGAAAACAATGACCACGTGTACAGAAAAATTAGCTAAAACGCTTTTCACTTCAAATAGAAGATTGACTGATTATACCCCAGGACTAGTACCGAACAGAAAAAATCCGCATTAAATTGAGACCAGCATAGAAAAGGTTTGGATTTCTGTCAATGGCGTCAAATTGAAAGGTCGGGGTTATGAGCGTTCTACATGGTCAGAAGACGTTCATATGCAAAACTTTAAGCTCGCTCTTACATACGTTTCCAAAACAACAACTGTCCTACAAGATGTGTGCATCCACGTGTTTGGCGAAGCATTCGGCGTGATGGAACTATTAGAAATGCAGTCTGATTCTTTATCAGAGCAAAATCCTTTTAGTGAAAATACCTTCCTGAAAAGTTTTCAAAAAGGACCATGGGAAATCTTTAAAAAATGATTACAGTTTTTATATTTGTCGTTTTGGAGCGTTTTCGTAATAGCCGTTAGTAGGCTTGCAAATGATTACACTTCAATAAGATTACGGTGTTTCAGATTGTTAGTGTGGGCCGCTTGTATATTCAAATTATCATATGCGGTCCTGGAGCTTTTTGACTTTGACATGCCTGATCTAATGGTGGTCAAGAACGGAACTTGGTTATAGTGTGAAATGTACTGGACACTAAAGGACTCCACTATGAACGACGTATCAGTGAACTCTCCATGTTTTAATTAGACTCTGATTCATCAATGAGACATTTTATTATCTAAAAACTGAAAATTATTATTTTATTTCACGAGTTTTCGATTTTGGTGAGATCCTTATTATTCCCCTAGGGTAGGTCCCACGAGAAGACTCGACTGTGGTGGATCAAGGGACACACTTTCTTAAGTATCGTTGTAGATAAAGTTGTTATTCAAATTAACAGTTATATAGCTGCGGTCCTGACTGGGGATGGTCTTTAATTGAGTTAGTTATGGCGACATCTCATCCACACGGAATCCCAATCCCTAGCTGAGTTGGGATAAGCTCAAGAGGATACAAACAGCTCTGATAACAACTTTGGAAGGTAGGCATTTTGTATTAAGGGATTAACAAAGGGATTAGTTGAGGGAGGTGAGTTAGTTGCCAAAATTCCTACCGTATGACTTGGACTCTTCACCGGTATCCACCTCCACCTATTTACGGATTCTGAAGTTTTATAGTTTTTGACGCGACTCTTCTTTATAAAAAAGGCCATTTGTCCTGTATCACCGTTTTTGCGCTATTAAGCCATTTTCTTCGGCATTGAGCTCCTTACTCATCTCTCTTTAGCGAAAACCTGATAGCTGCTCTTGTCTTCTAGGTGAGATATTATCTGGTTTTTTGAGGATGTAATCCAGTCCTTACATTCGCAACAAGCGACTGGAGAATGACGACCCCTGAGGGATTCCTCTTTTCACCTCCATTAGGCATATCAGTGTTTCAGGCCACGCAATAATATGTTAAGGAAAATGACGTTGAAGTGACATTTGAAGTCTCTAGCCTTGGTTATTTTTGAGCTTGAAGAAAAAAACACTCACCAACCGATCTGCCAACCGGAAACCATTGCTGGTTAATAAGGTCAGTGAGAACATTGTTGCACCCTGGAAAAGATGAAATAACTGATCGTATGTCAACGGTTGTAGGGGGCAAGTGTGGGATGTTTTCTTTCTTGCTAGGAGTCTCACATCTTATAGGTCGAAGAAAGACAAAGAAAAGGACTCGTTCTTCTGACGAGAGTCCCCGAGGAACGACGAACAATTACAGAAAATTTTAATATCTTTCGAGTTGTACCATTTAAAATATTTGAAGCTTGGGCAATAAGAGCATTCAACTCCGAGTTTGAAGAGTATCAAGGAACTGGTTTTTGCATCCTCATGACTGTGTTATCGGTTCCTCTATCGTTTTGTTTTTTCAAGCAAAATGGACCATAACCGCGTTTTTTACTATTTACATAATAAAATGGATCAACACTTTATTACAGCATTAGAGAGATCTGTTGAATCTTAACTATCATTTCTGCAACTTTTTTAACAGTCATTAACGAACGTGTTCAAACCGAGTGGCTGATTTATCTGGCAGTTGTCAGGGAAACAGCCAATTAATTACCTCAGCTGGATTACTTTGATTGTTTTGTTATGTAATAAATTTTTTTTTTGAAATAATGTAAAATAAGATTACTACTTTTAATGGAAGCAAATTGATCATTCCTTGATATTGACGCGTTCCAGCAGAACCTTCAATCAAGAACAGTGATAGAGGAGTTTGGGGAGCTGTTGTCAATTCCAGAACTCGTCGACAGGGAACGAAATTGTCTCCCGGTGGAAAGAATAATTGGATCTTTTGAATTCCGGCCAAGCATTGGGCGTCTCCTCTGTAAGGTGGATCAATGGCCCCATCAGAGCTTAGCTGAGAAATTTTCAACCAATTATCGACATAGCACCATATGGCACCACATGGCGATAAAGTAATTTACAAATTTAAATGATACACTAATTATAAAAAATTAAATATTATAGTTAAAAGTTCCTTTGCAGTAAATAGTTTTGGAGTTTCCTTTTTTCAATTTGATCATTCGACTTTCAAGCAAACAGCTTCCTTCAATAGCACATCCTTCGTCGATCATTCCAATGTCGATATCAGTGGCACAATAAAAGTCTCTTATTCCTCTTTATGGCCAATTTCTTATATATTGTTCTTAAAAAGACAACGCTAGCACAACAAACCTCGGAATTCGAGGCTGAGCCAGTATCTCCGCGGGAATAATTGTTTCCGGAAACTCTAAGCACAAAGGAGAGGTTGAACCGAAAACTGATGGAAGAGGAAGTCCTTGCTAATGTAAGGGAGGGTGTCTTGTGGCGAAACACTCGCGAAACTGTGTCGAGCCGTCTTGGATTTACTGTAAAGAAAGCAGCATCCTCCACATTCGAACCACTAACAGCTAACGTTGCCGGAAGATACAACTATCGTAGGGACGTAGTCAGCCTTAGTCTATGAACACGAAATCTTAAGCGAAGTCAATACTAAACGTCAAGTTTGATAAACTGGGGTGGACAATATGCTGTCTGTGAGACCGGTGGAATTGGGCTGTCGCTTGGTCTAAGAAATCCTACACAACTGGACTTATCTTGGGCGCAGAGTTCGACAGAGCTTGTATGTTGTGGGGGGAAACAGAGATGGAATTCCCGATCGATGTTACTAGCCAAGGAAGCTGAGACTCTATTGCAAGTACAAGGGCCCTTGGAAAGTGCGAAGACGGGTGCCAAAAACATAAAATTAAAAAATCTACAATATAAATCAGTAATACAAAATTTTCGAGATGTCTACAGAAGATACAAGGTATACTCCCTCGTCTCTGCTTGGCTAAAAAATTCACAAAAGAGACTACAGTCGTAGATCCTTAGGAGACCAGTCAAGTCTTTTAGTTCTGTATAGTTTCAGCAATATAGAGGCTGGACTTAATCCAACAAGTACCCGTACAGGTGACAAGCTAGTCAGAGTCTACATGAGCTAGTTCTTTGGCATTGCTAGTTTTTTCAAGGTCCAGGTTGTTGGGAAATTTAATAATCTGAGCCACCTTTACTAGGAGATGCTGAACAACGTCCATTCCACTGATTACGCCAATGGAAATAATTATAATTCGGAAACAGAAACAAAGACATCGTATGTAAGTCACCTGGAAGTGGGGGAGTTACGACTAGAACACTATTCGGTCCATCATTATTTGATGAGAAGAATAGGCAGGATTCTGTTGCCATTTCATTAGCTATTTCTTGGAGGTGAACTGAGACTTTTCGGTGGTGAGGTGGCTCCATCTTACCTCAATTGGATAGCAGACTACCTGGAAGGGAGATGAACATGTTGGTTCCTACATACAAAGGTTGACAACATTATGTGTCAGGGCAAAGCACTCTCTTAAATGCACGTTCACATGAAGGTTCGACAAAATGTCACAATCTTTGTTTGGCCCGATGTTCCTCCCTTGCCCACGCGAACACGTATTGGGCATAGAATCGGATGTTTATAGGTTCACAGGCACGCTTTTCGGTTGTTACAAATTAAAACTTCCAGAAAAATAGGAGAAGAGTTTTTTTCCGGAAACTCACCACTCCGTAGCTTTAAATGTTCTTTTCTGGCTAGCTTCGATCTTCATGACATTCTTCCATAAAAAGAATTGACTCACAAAGCACATGTGCAAGAAATGCACGGTCACGAGAGGCTTATCAATACACTAGACACTAGTCACCACTAGGAAGATTTTTTGATTGAATAAATTCAAAATTTTGACCTAAAAACAAACTTTAAAATTTAAAACTTTCACCGACTTTATGTCAAATTAAAAAAAATTAATAAAAAATTTTTATTAAAATACAAATTAATATTGTACGTTTTCAATTTCTTAGATAATAATTGTCTCGATAAAAAAAAAATTATCTCAGTGAAGAAAAAAATATGTCGCGCGCACTGTGAGCAACCATGCACAACGAGCAACAAATCATGTGTCAAAATCATGTCAATCAATATCACGATTAATTACTGAAATAAGATAATTTTTGAGTAAAAATTAATTATATTTTTTTGACCATATTTGATGGAATAATTTTTTTAGTTGACAAACGAAGCTAAAAATATATTTTACATTCTAACCTCTACACCTTAAGGTATTATAGTAGCGTGGCTTTATGTGGTCCACCAATTCAAAAATTCAAGTTATTGTTGTTATTGCTGACAGCTGTATCCTCAAGTCAAGGAAGATTTGGCAGATGTATATATTGAAAACCCCGACTCGCATAAGTAAGTCGCAAGGAAAAGGTAATAGTGTACTACATATCAGGATATTTTGAAATGTATGCTCTCAAAAAATTAAAAGGGGATTCATTTTATAAATCGTTGATTCTGATGTCAAAGCGATAAGATTTTCATATTCAACTGATGTTAGATTTGCTGGTATTATTTAACCTGAAATGCATTTTGTGGCCAATCATCATCAAATTTATCCGGAAATATTTCGCAATGTTATCATCCAAAATTACCAAATGATCTTTGATGTCTTAGAGTAATTTATCATCCATTGCGCATATTGATTCGTAGATACTCTGCAGAACGGCAAAGCATGTAATGTTATTTTTATTTACGGATGACCATCAAAATTTGTTCGCCATAAATACACTCGATGATCTTTTTTTGAACATGGCTTTATAAAATTTTCGGCAATTGTTTGCCTCTCCACAAGGTAACTCACATGTTTAGTTAAAATAATTGTGGATGCATTCAATATTTTTTGAATCTCTTAAGCAATCATTGCTTCTCAGTAAAAATCTTATTTATTTGACTGATTAACTAACTAAACCAAAACAGAAACAAGATAAGGTGGATATTTAATATATTTTAATAATTAAAAAATATTATTAAATAATTTATAATAAATTTCGGAACCCCAGGTTGGGAACCACTGGTCTAGCGACTCATATAAAAAACGACATCAGTATTTACTGTCTCCAAATCTATGTCAAATTATAAAAAATGAAACCAACCATCATTTGGTGCAACAATGTTAAAACCAGGAATGCCTCTATACGTCTCAAATTCAGCGTTTTTTTGCCATATTTTTTTACAGAATATGTGATAGTTTGATTGAATCGTTTGAACCAGTGTGTCTCGATCGAGATGGAAAGAGATCTGACTGGATGACCATTTTCCTTTCCTTACAGATCTTTGGTCTGGGACGCAGCTTGTGACACATATTCAAGCACGAATCTTTTCAAATCGGTTCAGACACCTGGAGCAGCTGCTTCAACCGCGGAAAACCTAAAATAAGAAATACTCTTGCCTCGGGGACCGGTACCGATTTATTCCTGTTGCGGCAGAGTCATCGGGAGCCGTTGGTCCAATTACGGCTGAGTTCTTGCGCGACTCGGAGGAATACTTGCCAGAAAGTAAAAAGATCAACGATACGGGTTATGGCTGAGCCAAAAGATTGGAATATCCATACTCCGATGGAACTCCTTCGCGATCCACGCAGCCGGCTTCCTCAACTAACATTTGTTACTTTGTTAAATAATTATCATTAAAAAAATTTTTTATCTATTAAAATATTACCAAAAAACAAACTATTAAAAAATAGAAAACTTACAGATTCACAGGAATTAGTTACTCTGCGGATAACACTTCTTTTAATGTGGAAGTAGTGTTTATTGCAGAGATCCTCCATTTTATTCATTTCAAGATGAGCCTGGTTATGGAGTGCTGAGGTTAAAAATTCCATCTCATTTCGATACAAATGACAAACTAGTGATTTCCATTCGGATCTTTCCTCTTCTATGGTGAAATAGGGTTCTTCTGCTAGCACTAAACTAGCTAGACATATCCTGCAAATAAGTGTGACTGCTCTCTATGAATTTCTCCCCACACGATTTGTAGGGAAATCCACCCAACAAGCCATCTACTCTACTTTTTCTCCTCGCGATCCAATGGGGTTCAGCAAAGCTAGTATTCTGCTTCCAATGACCCCTGATGTTTTGACGACGACAGGTTCAAAAATGACCTTTCCACGGGATGACATCGTTTGTTTTAATGACATTACCGTCTATTCCTATGGCAATGAGTAATAATCAATTTCCGACTGTCAAGTCTGTAAACGACACCCGAATTACTCAAGGAATAAAATATATTAGAGTATTATCTTAAGTAAAGGAAATAAAGATTATCTTATAAATTTTAAATCCAATTATCTGATTATCGACTAAATTGAATTTAAAACAATTCAATATTCGAATAAAATGCCACATTCGCCTCAAAATACTGGTTGACACTATAAATTGATTAGGAATTAATTTGCATAGAACTGTCGATTCCATGCATACAATAGATACGAGGGCTTTCATCCTGCAATGCAACCAAGTAGATTGGAATGCCACCACCTCAACGTTCCGAGCAATTAAACATTTAATTAAGGAATAATTAAATTAAAAAATAAATTTATCGACAACATTTATAATTTGTAATTTTTACAGAATCAGCCATATTTAATCCGTGAAGTTTATTCAAATCAGACTTTCCTCCATCAATATCCCTCTTAATGTTCCTGGCAATCATATGGAAGGCCTCGTCCACGAGTTCTCCCTTTTTGGATGATGTCTCAACATAAGCCATGCCATGAGCCTCCGCAAAAACACGTCCTTCCTCTTTGCCTACCTCCCTGAGTGACTCACTCAGATCACATTTGTTTGCCACCAACAGCACATTCTTTGTGGCCTCTTTAATCTCCCTCAACCACGTGAGGTGAATGTTTGAAAAGGTCATCTTGGATAACGACAAACAAAACAGCATCTGCGACGTCGTAGACAATGAGGATTCCCTGTGCCCCTCTGTAGTAACTACTGGTTATTGCTCGAAAACGTTCCTGTCCAGCAGTATCCCACTTTTAATGACCCAAAAGAGTACAATCTGTAGTTTAACTATTTTATCATCGACTGTGATTGACTTAATTTTCTAAATTATTACAATTCACACTACAAAGTCAACTCCAACAGTGCTAATGTATCCATCACTGAACTGCTTCTCCTGAAAATATTACCACTTATTACCGTAAATTGTTTCATGAGGGAGGACTTACCTACCCCAGAATCCCCAATTATCAAAATTTTGAACAAATAATCACTAAATTGGTTATAGTCTGATTGAGTAATAAATTAGAAAAGAAAATACTACTATTCGATTCCCATCGTCAATTTGAATGTATTTATATTATTTTAATATTAAACTTTAATTATTTTTTAAATTATTATTAATATTTATTTAGGTGAGGTCTTCGAATTTTGTGGATTTATATAAAATCTTATATTCCTTTGTTCCTCAAAGCATACCTTAAGATCTTACAATTTTTGGTAAAATTTGGTTTTGGTGTATCAGACACTCCCTTAAATCCAAAACTATGTGTTTTTCTGTGGAATGTTATACATTATGTTATAAAGATGTCTCAAGATGTCTTGTAAACTCAAATACTAATTAAAGTGTGACTGGTTGGTCAATCAATATGAGACATTAATTATAAATGTGATGTAATAACCGCCTAATGTTACCACCACGATGACACTTTGGGTGACATCTTTTTGATCCACCTAAAAACTCAACGAATTTGCTTTCACTTTCATACAATCTTGAAGACCATAACAGTGGTTCAACGTTAGCTGACTTCGACGCAGTTTCTTCCTCTGCCATTGAAAAATCCTTTCAGGGGGACTCTTAGGTATTTCAGATGTCGATTAACTATTGATGACATTCCCATCGATTAACGACATTCAAACATTCGTCTTGGTATTTGCATTCTCTCATCACAAGATTCACTTCATAACAGGAAATGGCTACAGACAAGGGTCATTCCATTCAAGAGACTCAACCACAAAATTAATATTTATTGGAATAGAATCAACTGGAATTCTTGTGTTCTCGTAACGCGGTCTGTTCCTTTTTTAGGGATCTGACTACCTTCTCACAAATCATTTACATTAAAGCGGACACTCCCATAGACGACCGCATTCTCTGGAGGAAATGTTCGTCGAACAATATCTATGACACGGAACTCCAGAGGACCGGATTCCATATCCACTATAGAACTGAGAATACGTCGATAATACGTAAGTTTGGAAGAGATCTTACATAAACCAACTAGGAAGGCTGGCAATCCCGCAGAGGAACCATCATCTTACAGATCAATATCAATCCTATGCGTATTTCGAGAATTCTCGAAAGGATGGTCCTCGATTGTATTCGATATGGCATCCGATGTTTGCCTTTAATATGGGTTCCGAGCAAACCATCATACACTTGACCCAGGCTTCCTACAAAAAACGAACACTCTTTTTCTTCACCCAGCCCAACTTTCCCATGATAACACCATCCGACGAGACCGACCAACTGGTCGTAGAGGCAGTCATCACTCTTATCAAAAGAGGTATCACATTTGGAAGCTTCTGCTCACTATAGTCGAGCAACTCAGACTACTGATTCGAAGTTTTTTGCTTCTATTGCTTTTTACTGCCTCCATAGTCAGCTATGTGATCTCCAGGTCCACAATTCACACAGAACTTTGGGTTATTTCCCGGAACTTTGACTCTGACCTTCCATGAGAGCCAGAATATATTAGGCACTTTTTTTGCAAAATTCCGAGCAAATCATTCAACTTCCTCCAAATCCTTGGCATCGAAAATACTGAATCTTAGGTTTTCTAAAGCACTCTTTGTAAAACCAATGTTAAGTCCCAGTTTAACAAGAGATTTTGTTTTTCCATAACGAGTGGAAACCTTATTCCTTGTCTTTGGAAACGTTTAACGGTAGAATAAGTAAATTTGACCAATCAGCCCCTCTATTTCTATCCATATTGGAACATTCTTTTGAATAACAGCTGAAAAAGAAAACTGTTATTTTATCAAGTGTCCACGACCCCAAATGGTTTAGTAGTTTCAAGTATCTTTAAATTTTCCAAATCTTCTTGGGTATACTAGTCCTTCCGACTGATCCCATACCCGAGAAAGCATTAACAATATTGATGTTTCCAAACGAAATTGACATCGTAACTGAAGCCAACATAATTTGGTTTTCGCGTCTGTTCCAGCAGCAGAACCTCTATTACTGCTCTTGTAAGACTTACTGTCACCTTTAAGCTCACACACTTTTTCAGAATAGCTTCATGACTTAAAACTCTTCTCTATTATGAGGACCTGAGCTCAATAACCCATAGAATGTCAAGCAGCCTTGTTCGATCCTCAAATATCAAAATTCACAGATTATATTCCGAAATAATGGCAAACCACAAACAATATATAAACAAAAATTATTTCAAATTTTATATGCCGATTGTAAATAACTGTTTTTACGCCGTATATTTGACGATTTCAAGTTTTTTATTTTTTTTGTTTGGTTTTGTTTTTCATGCAAGTACACTTGAATTGTTAGTATAGATTCCATCATCATTAACGAAACAATTTCTCAAATTATTTTTATAGTATTCTGTTTCATATCAATTGCCTCCAGTATTTATGCTGTAAATTACTGGATTAGCCATTTATTCGGGAGAAAAGAGGTATTAGTAATGATTTATTAATAGGAAGTATTGAGGTATGTTGAATATAATTATGTAAGGAATGAACCCCCACCTTCGTTCAGTTCTGCAGTATCAATGCCTAATCCAGATAAGGACTCTCCGCCTGTCTATGAAAAGGCCATTCAGTTAATTAATGAGGGCATTTATGTTGATCTCAACAAAAATGTGAAATAATAATTATAATACTTTTTTAAATTTTTGTGAAAAATCAAAATTACAAGCTGCTTAGTTTTCGAGGCAGAATGTAAGACTGTGCTCGATTAGATAGTTCTTTACTATTTTTAGTTCCTAGGTCTTTGATGACCGGTTTGAGACAAATCATAAATAACTTACTTTGTTTTATTAAATAAAAATTAATTTATTTTGTGAAAATATTTTTGTGGGTTTGCCACGCCTACAAAAGCCACCATTTCGGCCTTCTGACTGAACGTTATTATTATTTTGACTGATGACATCGGATCTGAAGGTCGTGGGCTTGAATCTGAAAGATGGAGTTTTCAGCGGAGGTCAATTCTTGTAAAACAGATCCCACCCGTGAGGCGACGAGTCTTCTGGTACGACGCAGTAGTTGAAAGGGATCTTCCTACCTCTCCCTGATCAAATACTCTGATGAAGATTACACTATGAAAAACGTGGAAGGACACTTTTTCAGATAGTTGTATGCATATGAAGAAATATTTTGTTTTTCCATTTTTGTGATGAAAGCACTTTTTTGACAAATAATATTGATTCCAGTACTTCCTGATTCCACATAAATCGTACCCGAAATGCAATTTCTGAATGTGTTCAACAGCGTATTCGAGATCTATCGCAAAATCCCTTAGAACATCGTCAATTATCTGACAGAGATAGCCGCAGAAGACAATGACGACAAGATGTTAAAAATATTTTCTTGGGATCAGAAATTCTTCCAATAAGTGTTTTGACATATTTCTGTCCCCGGGTATCAGTTTCGTCAATCAAAACAAAATTTTTCAGATCTATAATAAATGGAAATAAAACCTCAAAAATAGCTTAATTCTGTCAAACTGCTTTGGCATTAATTTTCTACACTTTTTCGGCAAGCGTAAGTAGAAGGAGGATTGTGTCCAATTTTTTTAAACAAGTCTCGTAAGCTTTTGCTGTTAAACTTTCGCAAGGGAATATCGGATTCGACAAACTGACCACGTGTCGGCAGATGGGACAAGAAAATCAAGGGCTTTATAATATTGACACGTGTAGAATAGTAATAAAAATACTAAACCTGCTAATTTGATATGCTTCTTAGAGGATCTATGTGATTCAATAAAAATTGCTTTTTTGCAGTTACAAATGTCCCACATAAATGCCAAAAAAGATTTCCTAGTGAGTTGATAGAAAATTCATCAGGAAATTTTCTGAGAACAGACTCAATCTTTTCAATGGCATTCTTGATTGAACTTCGGCATCACAGTGAATGATTGGAACAATTTTTTTGTTGACACATTCCAAATGATCTAGATAACCAACTAGGAACGAAAAAAATGTGTCAGGGTGCTAAGGAACAAGCCCTAATAAATCAGTGTATTAACCAGGAATTTGACAACTTTTTATATTCAGCAGGGATAGACGTCCAAAAAGCGTTTGGCTCAGTAATCCAAGAATTCCTATTTAAAATTTTAGGTGCTGTGGACTTCCTTGTTGGATTATTAGTTTTATCCGTTTTAGACATGAAATCGGAACAGTAAAAATATCAAGAGGAATTCTGCAAGGGGACTCCTTGTCTCCACAGCTATTTGATTGGTGGTGGACCCTTTGAGTAGGATGTTAACTGGAAGATCCCCAACAGTGCATATTAGCCAGTCTAGTCTATCGATGATTACCTATGCCACTAACCATTCGTTTTTTATGGATGATCTAAAAATATTTGCCCAGGAAGAGGTTATTAAGATGATGCACGACATTGAATTATTTTTTGAATCAGCAGGACTCAATAAAAACTTTGATAAGTCGGCTACTAATGTTGAATGTTTATCAAAGGAAGCAAATATTTGGATGGAACTGAAGGTTATCGATACCTTGGAGTGTTGGAGGATAAATGGAGTAACACTCTAAAACAGGAAATTTTAGAAAAAATTGCCGATGAAGTTAGAAAAAGAATTAAGGGTTCGGCAAGCACAAAATTGAATGCAGTAAATATTGGACTAATCAATATTGAACCAATGAGTTTGAGGATTTGATGTTGTTCGACGTATTCTTTATGAGACAAAACTTCATTTAAAGCCTGCAAATAAAGAGAGGCTCTATATACCAAGAGATAAACTTGGGAGAAGACTCACTTCAATCGTGTTCAAAAGTGAATGCATGTTGTTCAATTTCTCCATGATTTGGAAAGAAAATCTAATGTATGTCTGAGAAAGCTGGAATTCTGCGGTCTGTCAATTTAAAGAAAACACATATGGCCACAATCGCGGGACTCTTAACTCAGAACTATAACTCGGATGATAATTCCTCTGAAATGGATGTACTGAAACTTAAACAAGTCCAAGTTGAATGGTTATTGATGAAAATTAACAGTAAATCTCTTCATTCTATGTTATTCAAGTGTTTAAAAAGACTCGACTGTTGACATTGCATCGTCTTCGGGATGGCTTGCATAGGGGAATAATAGTCCAAGAGCCGAAGCTTTGTATTGCCTTTTACAAGGCCGAAATTTGTTCTTTTGAAAAAAAGGCTCGAACTGCAATCATTGTAATCTGCCAAAAAAGTCGATCATTTGGCAACGAGATGCAAGAGGATTAAATAGTGATTACATACGACGTCACAATGAGGGGTGAGATGTCTTCACGTGTGGTGTCGTAAATATGGAATCACATATTCAAAGAAACTGAGACTCACTCAGTCAATCAACAGTAACAACTGAGAATTTGAGATCCGAGTGATACGACGCTAATGACGATGTCAAAGTACACATAACAAGTCGGACATATTTTTTTGATAAAAAGACAAGTGAGATTACTTTAGTAGAGGTTGGAATCACTTCTCAGGAGATGCTGAAGGTGGTTGAGGTAGAAAAACTTCAGACCTCCTCGCTGGAGAGTTGTCTCAAATATACAATGCGAAAGTTAAAATTATTCCTATTGTTTTGGGAGGGAATTGTAAGTTCTACAAGTCATTATTGTGTTAAAGAAAACTCTTGAAAGCATGTTAGTGAGCACCGACATGGGATGAACTTTCAAGAGAGTGATGTTAGTGAGGTCATTCATTTCTACAACGAAAGTCTCTACAACAAGTAATGACGAAATCGTGCCCATAGAACAACAATGCTGGAGTGAAGATCAGATTGGTGATGGTGACCAAGAGATTGCAGTTAGAGAGCTAAGGAATGGTTCAAAACGAAAGAGAATAAATTAATACAGCCAATCAATTTTAAATAGTTTTATTCTGACTTTTGGTTTATTGTAACTTTTGATTAATATAATAAATATTTTTGACTAAAAACTAAATTTTATAAGCTTTAAATAATTTTAAAGAATATATCCATTTTTGACTTTATTGACAAAAATCCCCCTAGTTATGACTGTTTGTGCTGGGTTAATAATAATATGATATTTCATATAATAAACTCCAATATATTAGGTGACCCTAGGCTTACAATCTTAAGTAAGTCCAGGACAAACTGTCGGTACAGGTTTCCTCATTCACTGTTAGTTCTTCAATACACTGAATGACTTGTGCATGATCGTATCCACCTGTGTCTTGCCTCTATAAAGGTATCTGATGCAAAATAATATTTATCAAGATCAGAGGTATATTTTTATATTTAAATTATTTTTTATACAAAAACAAGATTTTTTAAATTTTTATTTTATTTTTCTAATATAATAATACTGCACTTTACGCAGAGCCGTATTACCCCAGGAATTATACACACTTTATTGAAGTAAAGAACAGTTATGCTAACTAATCGTAGAGAGGAACCAAGAATGCTCTTCACTTCTTTTTCTTTTTGTTGGCTTGAGTTCTTTATAGACCATCCAGTTTCGCAGTGAGATGTTCACTGATAACGGCGTCACTCGTCAAACCAAAGCATCGTAGATCAGTGCACAGAAGTGAGGTCCAGGTTCGAATTTTGCTGCCGTCCATTCGTTGAAGTTTCCACGCATCTACGATTCTTATGGGTGAACAAGTGACGTTTTCTGGGATAACACACAAGCAAAAAAAGAACGAGAAATCAAGAACATTTTCAATGTCTTGGATTAGTTAGCATGACTGTTCTTACTAATTGCGAGTTCTGACTAAGCTGAGGTTTAATAAAGGAAACATTAATATTCCTTGGTTGCAGTGCTGTTGTAGTGATTTGGGATTGTGGACACTGGCTGAAGAGGGTCTTGTGTTTGGTCAGATTATTCATGATCCGTCCAATATTTTCTAAACGGTAATAAGTTCCGTATTTAAAGAGTTCACCATGAGTTCATCCGGGCAAAGGCTTTTGTAATTTTTGAGTTTCTTGTCTGTTTTTTAATGATTAATTAATAATCTTAAATGGTTGAGGTGGTTCTATTACACTCATGGCTAGAAAGCATTCGGGACTTCAAAAGAACTAACCCTTCTTACCTTCAACGCTAGAGGACTCAAAGATGTGACAAAGAAACGCACTCAATGTTCGGACAATCCAAAATACGGTGGAATTTATACTGTCTGCAGGAAGTAAAATGGCAGGAAGATTGTACGATGAGGATGGAGACTGTGTTAATGCTGCTTCCCTCTGATTTAAAGCGCTATGGGTAAGGTTTTGCTGCATATGAGGATATTCTGGAAAGTTAAGGACAGGATCTGTATAATACAACTAAAATGGAATGAGGATTTCTACAATCATAAATGTATATGTCATAAGAAATCCTGAATAATTGCAACTTGTACTAAGAATTGGGGGAGCAATGATGGAACTTGTATATTCTCATCAGTTGCTGGAATACGATGATGGAAGAAGAAAAATGAGATTAACCTTTATTGGTCGCACAGAAGAGGAATCAGAAACTTCCTTTGACACTGACCAACTTCTACCTAATATTCAGTGTTTCTAGCAGCGCCTACTTTCAACACCCTCCTCATCATAAAACTTCATGGACTAGAAGAAGACTAGCATCCACCTATCGTCACATAATGGTGAACCGCATTGACAATATTATAACTACAAATTATTGTCATCAGGTGATCCCGATTTCACCAAGTAGCCTCCTCATCTCTTCATGCTGTTCGTCCCGTGACCCACGCACTTTCCGTAAGCTCGAGTTACATATAGATGCATAACAGATGTCATCGGAGCTCCATTCTCCACACAAGAACCTCGAATGATGTTAGATGTAACACCGGGAACCAATCTATTAAAAATATTTATTTTCAATTTATTTAATAACTTGTCGAAAAATATTGCCAAAATATTTTTTTTTAATTTAAATCCCTAAGTTGTAGTTGAAGTAATCGTAAATTGTCTTGTAGTGTTGCGTAGAATGTATCAACAAATGAGCAAATCAGTTGGATCCTACTCAAAGATAATTTTAGGTAATCAGATAACTCATTGTAGTTGGGGATGACGACAGTGCTATTGTCAAATATGACGTTACCAAAAACGAATGGAGTCATGTGCTCTCTCTTAAACATCCAATGCGGTTTTTTCAAGTGACCCCATACAAAGACCGCGTAATAATCGCCGGAGGGATTCTCTGCGGAGATTCTGTATGTATTCCTTCACAGGCTGAAAGCCATATCCACGTGTTTGTTTTACTATATATTGTACAGATTTGATTCCATCACGGAGAAGGTGCATTACCATTGCGGAAACCTACCAGGTCCTCTGTTCAATTTTAAAATGTGCTCTCATGGCGACTCCATCTTTGTCCTTGGAGGGAAAAGTCATTGTGATCACAACCCATCTGCGGATGTTTACAAGTCGAGGTTCTGTTGTGTTATATGTGAGTGGTGGTGACCTTTATAAATGGGATACTGTATCTCCCATGGAAATACCGAGATTTGAATTCTCTTCCGTTGTGCATGATGACTTTATCTACGTTTTTGGTGGTAAAAACGAAAACGGACTGCTTTCTGGTGATAATATCTATAATTATAAAAGAATGCGCCAAATATGACATCTTATCGGATTCTTGGAGTCCAATATCTTCCATGTCCTCGCCACGTGCAGGAGCTGCTGCAGCTGTTTTATCTGGGTTGATATACGTCGTTGGTGGGATAGAGAGTAGAGGACAGTATGGTTGTGAGGAGGTCTCAAAGGTGGAGATTTACGACCCTGCGAATGATTTGTGGAAGAAGGGGACTGATATGGAGACCAGTAGATCAATGGTGATGATTGTGTGAGATATAGTTCTCCCTTATGAGTGTTGGTGAGTGCTTGTATGCCATTGGTGGAGTAAGTGGTGATGATATTATTGGCTCATATGAGATCCTGAAAGATGGAAAGTGGGTTGAGTACCATGATGCTCCATTGGATGGATTTCTTGACGGAGCTGCTGGTCTTTATTGATTTTTCTATTAGCATTTCTTTTGAATTTAAGAGATCAATTCGTTAGAAGACCTTTTAGAATGTCCTGAACTTTTTCCTGTCTACCACGCCAAAGTTGGGAGTGACTGGCATTACCACCTCTTAATTAATAGCCTCTGGTCTCATACAAGTTAAGGCCGGGGTAGAAGAAGGTAGAAGGCGTTAATTTTCGTAATGGTAGTTAGTATTCAGAATATTATTGGGAATTGAATTTTCCAGGTTATATTAATACATCGCTAAGGAAACGATTCGAGACTGGGTAATTCCGCCAATTTACCTCTGAATAGTTATAATATGCCAACCTTGAAATAGCAATTTTTTAAACAAAATAATTTGTTTAACAATTAAACAAATATCAGTTGAGGAAGCCTGCTGCGTGGATTGCGAACGAGTTCCCTCGGAGTATGGCCATTCCAATCTTTTGTCTTAGCCACAAAACAAGTTTAAATTATGCCTACACAACGCATGGATGACCTCAATAGTTTTCTAAAATATGATATTAGAGATTCAAGTTAAGAGTACAGGCAGATTAATTATTTTATTGATGAAAACTGTTCATCCACCCGGATCTTCTACATTAACAAGTATCAAACTTCATTCTACCGCCCAATACATCAAGTTGTTTGCAACCAACGGACCCCGGTGTGATTAAAAAATTTAAAAATTTCTACGGAAAAAAGCTTGTATCGAACATGATATCGTTTATGATAATGGAGGATATGGATTGTCATTAGAGATGGAATTTTCTCTGACTACTGAGGTGATAATGACCCAGACCACATGAGCAGGTCTCCGAGTTAAAAGAGGTAAAATTTTTGTATTATGGTTTTTAACTTATCGATTTTAGGTCTCCATTATGGCCTGTGGGCACTAAAAACGCAATGGGAGTTACCTCTCATGATTGCAAGCCCAATTTCTGGAAGAGCCATCTTGTCATTCTAGGCTCACCCTTTCGAAGCCCTGCAAGTCATCGATTACCTGATAAACTAAGAGTGATTGGCCAACAAACCAGATCTGAACGGAGATCGACTGGTAAGCGAATCGGTCCCCAATGTCGCCGTACTTATTCCTCTCAAATCTTCAGTATGCTCGCTGCAGTACCTGAGCAGATTCGCGTTAGACGTTTATTCCTAAGCAAGGGACGGGCTCCAAAAGGAAAGTAAATCTGGAGTAACTTTGAATTTTTCTTCAAAAATAAAAACGGAAAATTATAGATAGAAAGCTGCAACCATAACTGCGAGATTTTTCTACTCGGATTGCGAGGGAAATTAGTTTGAACAGCTTAGATCGATCGCGAAGGTCCCCTGAATGAGCTTAGATTAAATTTCCGACTTTTTTGAAAAAGTCGTAAACGACTTTCAAATCTCCATAGAGAGAAAAACGAATGTTACATTACCATGGAAGTCATTATACTTCCGGCTCTTAATTGTCTTGGCCTTTCAAGCGGTTGAACAGGCATTGACAATACTCTGAATGTGGCTGTTTAGAGCGAAAATGTCGTCCAGACTAGGGAGGCAAACGGAAAGACGAGCATTCGATCCGGACTTTTTCCACTTACAATAATCACGTGAGGCGTTTTTTTAGCTGTTAACCGACTTACAATCATTTGATTACAATGTCCTTGAATTTGATCATTAAGCTTTGATTACTCGGTTAAGGAAACTTTCCTTTCGTCCACCAAAAATCCCTTCAAGTGAAGGAAGTAAAGAATAGTATGATAATTAATCGTTTAAAGCGAGACAATGAAAATTTTTAACTTTTTTACCTGTGAGTACTTGAGACAATCCGCATCAAGGTATTCACTGAAGACGGTTTCTCGTCATACCCAACGCGTCGTAAATGAATGGAATTTGACACTGCGCCGGCTGCTTAACGGATAACGGCTCAGACAAGGCTCGAAATGGCAGTGATCATAGGAAACGCTCACGCAATCCAAGCCTCTTGCTTAAAAAAACTTATTTGTTTAAAAAATAAACGTCTTCAAATTTACATTGTCACTTAAAATAATCTGATAAATTCGTAAATTGCTGTATGACGTGTGTCGATGTGATAAAAAGGTTTAGGCATAATCCATAACTGCTTGGTTAATAGTCATATTTTGTTTTCTATCAATATTTACTACAGTCATGTGGAAGAAGAGTGCCTCTATGATAAACAGCTTCACATCTATCAATTAAGGTTCACTATACACTCAGATAACGATATTTTCTCATAGACTAAGCAACGAGTCCATAGTAACAACATTTAATGAATTATAAACCGCCAGTCTCCTACACCGAAAGGCTAGGAAAGCTTGCCAACATAGCCTAGGTTATTTAGCTACCACGACCTCACTAACAAGTAGGAGACCGACAGCCACCAAGTATCCAGCTTATAGTCCCATAATCTAAACCTATTAAAGAAATAATTAATAAATGTCTTTCACTCAAGCATATAATACCAAAAATTTAAAAATTAATTCCAAATGGGCAAAGTGCGGGTTTGTTCCACTCCGCAGTTGAGATGTCTAATTCCCTTACGTCTGCGACCCTGGAATTCTTGAGTCTTCTAGGGAATCAGATTACTACAAGATCCCCGTGAGCGTTGTTGGTTATTTGATGGATCTCACTCGCCATCCGAAGAGGGAATAGCCACACAGTCAGGACGGCCACTATTTGACCATTTGCTCACTTTTTTGTAATAAATTGTTCCATTTTCTGTAAGAACATAAAAGCTAAGGTTAATTGCACTCATTCGTGGATACTGATAAAGCAGTCTTACTAACAAGAATGCGTAAATAGTGCACTATAACCAAATCAATCCATAGCACTAATTTATAAATATTATTAAAATATATTCAGTCAATCTTAATGAATATTCCCACAAGAGTGATAAAACTAAAAATAACCGCAAGGCTGACATAAATCCTAATAGAAGATTCGTAATGAAGACAGAATCAATCCGATCATTCACAAATGAGGTAAACAGATCTGTCCAGCCTGAGTGAGTCATAAGGCTACCATAATTTTCGATGAATTTCTCCTGGCAGATTCTATCAGAGTTGTTCGTCAAAGTCTCAGATTCGCCCCCAATATTCTCAGAGATTACATCAGCTGCCATTTACCACAAATACTACAAATATGTCGGCAATACTCGGTTATTTTAGCAATCCCGTTGGTTGTTATGAGCTTACGAGCCAGAATGAACGTATTCGGCTTCATAATTAGATTTGCGTGGACTTTGAGATGACAGGAAATCGGACAATTGCTCGTTATACAGTATCTACATAAACCACGAGGAACTACAGCATCTCTGTGTGAAAAGAATCTGAGTACATAACTCCCTTGGTGTGGGAGATTGTCCTGATGATGTAGACCGCCCCCAATCTGGTAGAAGGCTCCAAAATCTGAATTATTCATACACACTGACCTGCTCCTCATGGATCTGGGCAACAATGTGGCCAAAACTCGTACTCGTCTTCATACAGTACTCCACCTTCCGTCGTTTACTGTCCCCCTCACAGTCCCAACGGGAAATAGAGATTACTAAACTCACCCCCTCGCTTACAGTAAGCATTCATCTTTTCAAAAAGATGTTTTATAAAGTCAGAGTTCATAAATAGAAGGGAGAACAGTTTGTGGGCGCTCAGAAAGTAGTCCGAGGACACCAACTCCTTCCCCGGATGTGAGTGTCCCTCGCAAGAAACGGATTCCTCAGGAGGAACTAAATTATGTAAACGATATACGAGAACTATTGGAGACGTCAAAAAGGTTGTTAATTTCATCAGTAATCGGCTAAAGATTATCCATAAGTCATTACAATCTCCTCATTTCTTAGACTGGAAGGGGAACACTCTGAAGGACCATCAGTGCTAGAATGGGGACTAGACATGCCAGAAGGAAGTTGATCGGGACTCTGTCTTAAAGGAAGGAACAAACGTATAGATTTTTGGAGTAAATATTGTACAGCAGAACAAACACCTTGTCGCGACACATGAAGGAGTAAAATGTGTGCTTAATGTTGGAGGAACAGCAGAAAACGATGGCATTGGGGAAGAGATAGGCTGTCCTCTCCTTTAGGATATTCTGAACGTCCTTAAAGTCGATGACAATCTAAAATTGTGAAAAAGAAACAACAGAAATCGTTTTTTTGAAAAATTTGGCGTAGAAAATAACACAGTTTAGAGTAATGTAAAGTTTCCCTTGAATCATGATTTCCCTCCGAATAGAACAGAAGTAACTCGCTATTAGGGACTCGTTCTCCAAGTATGTCTCATAAAGGTCGACAGGCAAGTTTCTAGCGAGAACTAAAAACTAATACAACTTCTTCTTTAGTGATTTTCCCATAAGCTAATCATGTTCTGTCTAAAATTAATTTTATATTTAATTACTGAAAGGTAACCATGTTTAAATTAATAAAATATTAATTTTAATTTAATTATATTTATTTTATTATTAGATTCAATAACATCAGTTTTCTTGGAGCGTGTTGGGATCACGGGATTAGTGGTGTTACCGTGGTCTTTGGATTTTTTTCATTTCATTTCCCCAAGAAAGCGCCTAAATTTGTGTTATTTTTAACATTGCCTTTTCTTGTTGAATAACCAGTAATACTGATTAAGTAATATTACTTCACGTCATTCAAAGCAATCAATGCTTAATAATATTGGAAAAAGGTCATAAGGTTAAGATGATTGGATTCTTCATCCAGTTGCTGTTACTGGAGTACTCGGAATGCTTGGCTGTTGACTGTGGGCTGCTGGTCGATTAGTGTGGCTTTTTCAAGGATTTACCTGATGCTAATCTGGGGATTATTTAACTCTCGTTTGTGATGAGTTTTAGGTGGTCAGACTCAAGTGGCTTATAGAGAACCTGCATTTGATTTAAAAAATAGAGTTTGTTAAAAATTGGTGAATTGTGGTTTTAAGCGACAATGACATTCTCCTTTCAAACGATCTCTAGGGAGACGTCTGGAGTGCTCTACCTCAGTGGAATAAAATGAGCGAAGCAGGATCACAAGGGCTAGCCTAAACGACATAGTGGCTCTTCCAGAAAATTGCGTGGAGATCAGTAACTTCAATTCGTGAAATCGTGAATTTATGTTTCCTCGGTCTTTATTTTTTCTTTAAAAAATTTCTGAAATATCATTTATTGTTAGATTTTAATGGTGAAATATCTGAAATCAGCTGAAAATTGCATATTAATTTTCAAGTTGATTGCCGACACGTTATGTGCAATTTCTGTAATTGAGCGATAAGTCTTTGTCTTTCCGCGAGAGCTTGAGACGTCTGGATACACTAAGAAGCCAACTTGATTGCTTGCGTAGCCAACATCAATTATGCTGGTGGATCAATATTTGGACTTATAAATGTTCTTGTTGTCGTTGCCAACATTGATTATGGCATTTATTTTCATAATAATTCAGCCCCCTTTCGCCGACGAGTAGTAATGCTTCCATTACTAGTCTGAGCTCAGGCAGAACTCTCACTTTAAGAACTAAAGAACAGTTATGGACTAGTCCAAGGCAATCCACGACGCTGAAGGTGTTCTTAACTTCTTGTTAGTTGAGGAAGATTCGACCGAAATGGACAGCAGCGAGATTCGAACCGGAACCATCTGGATTTGGTCCACATTTATTACTCTGCCAGAGAAAACAGTACAAAATTACTCACACTAAGCTTGTTTACTGACATTTTAATTGCATTTACCATGAGAATGACATGCATTAATAAATTAAGGAGTAAATCACTTCACTGGAAAACGCAGACAAAGTGTTTCATACTGCATGAAACGAAGTAGTCATTTCGTACATAGAAGTATGTCACCACCACAACCTCCCGACTAATTAACCACTTAGTTAATAGATGTTCTTGAAAAGACAAGGTTCTTTCCAAAATTCCGTCTTTCGCTTTTTCAAGGATTTACTTTTTACAATATGTCTTGAATTATCGCCCAAGTAGATAACGTAGGACATTGATGAAGTCTTGCTGAGAATCGTCTTCTTCTCGGTAAATATGGTAGTTGGTAATTAGAATACAACTAGACACCTATGCACGCTCCGTGTGCACATGGTCTAGCTCCTGCGGAGGGCCTGTCGGGAGCTTCGATTATTTGACAAACGACTCTGAGTCTCTTCAGGGACCTCGACGCAGAGCGTGCACAGGTGTCTAGTTTTGATTTAAAGTGCTTAGGAAACTTGAAATAAGTTTTTTATTATTGCATTTTTAAGAAGACTGTTTAAATAACCAGTTTAAAAAAATCCAGTTTTGATTGTTTACCCACGTGGGCTGTCTCCCATTGTTCCCTATCTCTGAAATCTTGTATTAGTGCCTAAGAATTAATTAAGTTGAAAGTTTTGAAATTAGCATTGAAGGTCACCCCACTTGACAGGAGTGATTTTCAGTGTACATAAAAAACTAAAGGATATACTACGCTGTATGGCATTAAGCGTTGTTGAAGCAGCTTGTATTAGTATGTGTTCCAGATACTTATTTGTTTGGATAGGAAATTATCTTCAAGAAGACAATCTTTTGTGAAGGTGTTTGGACATGAAGGAAGAATCCGGGAGTATGTGGATTGAGCAATAGTGAAGCATGAGAGGGTTAAAGCTCTCTGCTGAAAAATCTTGCACTACGAATAAGCCGTGGGAAAAAAACACCTGAAACAGGAATACACACTGGAAGTGGACAATGCACACAGTCTGCGTTATTTGGAATTGGACTATGGACACGCGGGAGATTACATGGACGGCTTAAGGGGAGGATGTACACGAAAGTCACACGTTAGCCGTGACACCTACCTGTTCATCTTCAAGTGAGTTCTTTTCCCTACCCAACTTTATGGGTGCGAGGGATGGTTCTCCTTTCCGAAGAGGAAGGATAATGGTGTGATCGAAGAGATCAATAATGAATAACATTACTGAAGTGAAACAGCACGTTGAGTACAAATCGGAGATTATATGCTTATCGCAGGATTTGTGAAAACTGAAGAGAAATCAAACTACAGTCCGACCCCGAATTGGGGCACACCCCAGGAGGTGGGGCACCCTCGCTTTTTGAGGCACTTGGTGCCCCAATTCGAGGTCGGACTATACTAGTTAACTTTTTCAACATTTGACGACTTTTTTCCACATACAGAAAGCCTGTCTAGGTCTTTTCAGTCCTTGAGGCGTCTCCCGTCTTTATCATGAACGGACAAAAGGGTCGACCTCGGTCGACCAGGAAAACGCAGAGCGTCCAGAACAAAGTAGTCCTCACGGCCACGTTTGAGGGGGTCTGAGTTTCATTTAGAGCAGGGGTTCCCAAACTTATTCAGGTCCCCCTTTAGCAAACTTTTAAAAAATATCGCCTACCGGGAAAACCTATATGGCAACGAATTGGAAATAAAAAATTCAATAATTATTTTGAATAGTCACTACATTTGGTACGTGTTGATTTAAGTATGCCATAAAACAGCGATAGCGACCAATCATTGAAGGTGCCCCATCAGTTGCACATGCAACTATATTTGTAATGGTATATCTTTAAGACAGAGAAATTCATGGACTTTGTCGAACATTGATTTCTCCTTTGTATCAGTTTCAAGCTTTCGACCAAAAAGTAATTCCTGCATAATTCGACCATACATGACAAAACGTACATATACAAGCAATAATGAGTCATTTCCAGGAAGTATTGACTCATCTAATTTTAGACTGAATTCCGTATTTTTCAGTATTAAACAAAGATCGTTTTCCACATCGGAAGCCATATCAATGATACGTCTCTGTATCGTATTGTTGCTAAGCGAAATCGACTTAATAATATTCTGGGAAGGTTGGTGCATTAGCTGTTTTCAGTACTTCATGAATTGGTGGTATTATCAGTTCCTCCCCACTTGTGTGCGGTTTCCCCGACTTGGCGATAAGTAAAGCGATGTTATGTGATGCAACAACGCCATCATCACTATGTTTATTATTACTGGATAATACTTTTTTTAGGCTTCGTTGATTTTTTTGTTTCCCCCCGAAATTTTTGAAAAACCGTCAGCGGCTTGTTGGAATTATTTGGATGGACCTACATTTTAATAAAATATAAGAACCCTTCGTAAATGCTGACTTAATCTAGAAGGCTTCATAGCCTCGTTAGAAAATGACTTTGAACATAATAAACAAAAAGGTCCTCTTTCATCATTAGGAGATGCGATGAAACCATATTTTAAATATTGAAAATTATATTGACCAATTTTTTTTATTTGTGTCTCTTGCTCCGTGGTTGAATAATAAAAATACACCGCAAATCAAGCTAGTGTCAATTTAAAATTGACTTTCACAGAAACAGAGTCCATCCGGAATCAACATAAAGGGTAAAAGACGTCCATACTTGCAGTTGTGGAAACCCCTACAGTGGAGTGGGGGAGAGCAAATGATCCTTTTTCGTGCCGGCTTGGCACTGGGCGCCACCTGAGGAATTCGTAAAATAGTAGTGTTATTATGTAAGACGTCTCTAAATGCAAGTAAATTGTTCCTAGCATTAAATTAATATGCTGTCTCTGTGGTAAATTACTACATGGGTGTTGTGGAGTTTGAGCTTACATAGTATGATGAGAAAGATGTTAGATCTGTGGAGTACTCAGAGAGAACTATGTCCATGTACTGGCAGCCAATAAGCAGAGACTATATAAATTCGGCCGTGGATTGTGTGGAGTAGTCCAAATAAGTGAACGTATCCTAATGCGAATGCACGACACTCTGATAGCTGGGACAAGCGTGTCTGCGAAAAAGCACGCCATAATGACGACCGAGAAATTACGGGCAACCCACTTTGCCACCATCGGACCTTTTTTGTCTGCTAAGTATGGTGTTAATAATGGTGAGCTAGTAAATATGAAAACGTTGATCGAATCACAAAATAAAATTTGATGGGAAAGATCAACTTAAAAATCCCTGATAAGATCCTCTACATGCATTGGACAACCAACATCTCGACCTTAACTCGTTGACAATATGACAAAAATACTGTGACAATTCACCTCTATCGGAGGCGCTGTACAAGTATATGCAGGACCACAATATCTTTTGGGTCGATCAATAAATACATGCCCCCATAGTAGATCAACGAGCATGTCGGTAATTTAGCCACTCGGTGCGGATTCATGCTCTGCCACGACTATGTGTGGAATCATAATTAGGTAGTAGGACTCTTCATTTTCTACTATACCATAAGTATAGTATTCGGCACACCACAAAGTTGCGGACTCAAAAGGTGCAATCTGTAGTTGAGGACACTAGGGTCCAAATTAAGGGAGACAGTCTTATCTGTACCTCGGTGCTAGTCAAGCACAATAAACGGACATTGTGTACACAATAAGGAGTTGGCGAAGTCCTCATCATAGAAGTTTACACTACGTCTCAAGACCGTTAGCAGACTGTGGAAGTGGAGAAAGATAAAGTATGACTTGCTTGCAAACGAGATGGGGCAGATTCTTCAGTTTCAATTTACACGTTATTCCAATAGTAATGACGTGGGAAGGAATTGCAACAAAGTCAACAAGGGTTATCAGATGCAGTTAGGGGTAGATAGGGATCTCCAGGCAGCCAAAAAAGGTTGGTTAGTTAGTTAAGTAACCCCAGCTTCACTTACTTGTAGGAGGTTTGCAGCTATTAAGTAGTACGCAAAAGATGTTGGTCTTTCTCATAGATCGGTCACTTCCGGCATTGTGGAGAAATGTTGTGCCAATTCATGACATTGAAATTGGTGATTTGTTATCAGCACTTGGAGGATGCAAAAGGGGCAGAGCACTTCATATGTTGGAAACGACGTGGGAAGGAATTGCAACAAAGTACAACAAGGGTTATCAGAAGCAGTTAACTTTTTATTGTTGGTTAAATAAAGTGGCTACGCTATATAAAATATATAAAATATATCTCTACAAATGGATAATATTTATTTTTATAATTTACTTTGCAATTTATGCAACCTGTCCATTTATGTGCCTTGTCCATTAATGTGCCATAATATGACAGGAAGAGGTTTGAATATAATTTATACTAACTCCATCTAACGATCATGACTGAACTCCATCTAACGATCAGAATACTCCTATTTGGTATTTAATTCATGTAAATCGACTCATGGCTATATTAAGTTAGAATATTGAAATCTATAAATACATTGATGAACAATATAGTTTATAAATATTTTACTTTTAAAGAATGTCAAATTTTACTTTTAAGAATTTTTTTTTTTCATCTAATCTAGACTCCCTTGGAATATTTTTTTTATATTCAAATTAAAACAAAATAAATATTATATTTCCGAATTTACTTTTATCTACAATAGCCGCAATATTGGGTCATGGTATAATAATTTTCCCAATTGTGTGGATGTTGGTAATTACTATGGCTGTAAAATATTTATACTAAACTTCGCAGTAAATTCTCATCATTAAAAGCTCAATTTTATAGGAATGATTCGAATTTTGATTTCATTGGGAATTGTTTGAATTATTGTAAATTTAGATTCTGAGTGTTTTGAAATTGAAGAAGCTAGAAGAAAGAATTTGTTCACTCTTTGACAAAATTCTAAAAATAATTCAAGGAAACGATAAATCTTATATTTCACAAAATTTTAAAATAACAGAAATTACCATCATTGAAGTAGTACTATGATGATTGGAGTTAGTGGAGTTGTTGTAATCAACCTACTTAGACATATTTTCTTATTTATTAACCCCGGATACACCGAGAAAGAAATTATTGTAAACAACTAATAAGTGTATCCAGTTTCCACTTCACAGAAACAGAGTCCATCCATAATCAGCATAAATTGGAAAAGACGTCCATACTTGCAGTTGTAGGAACCTTTCTAATGGAGTGGGGCAGAGCAAATCACATTTTTCGTGCCGGCCATTTACTTGGCGCATGACTAAACAGGTGGATCACATAACGCCACTTTAATAAGAAGAGAGAAGAGGAACAGACGATCAAACAGAAACTTCAACCAATTAGCCACGAAGCACCACATGGCTAATAGATGCGGCTCGAGGCCATCTCGAAAATTAAATAATATTTAGTTTTAAAGATTATTTTTTTATTAAATTTAAAATTTATTTATTATTTATGAAAGAATTAAAAATTTAAATAAAGTATAGCACATTTTGACATTCAATCAATTGTTCTGCCTTCTTGGCTAAAAGTAATGTCTGATAACATCGAATCTGACAGTCTTGGGTTTGAATTTGAGAGATTGGCTTTTAAGCAAAGGTCATTTCTCGTCTAAATTCCTATGTCAGTCCACTAGTTTGTTGGAAGTAGATATGAATTTATTTTTGGAGACCTTAATCCAATCTCTATGTTATATGACCGTATCTCAAAAAGTTTTCTTAACCACGATTGATTGGTTGTATCCCCTCACTGTGTCTGTGGATAACTTATCAATAAAAATGATGAAGAGAGAAAACAATTGGGGAATGTCTGCTTGTTCATCAAATCCATTCTCTAATAGTACATTACAAACTTCCGCATCCGAAGAGAGGAGAAGTAGGTCCACCATCTTCCATTTCGTCGCACGTCCTACCGTCGCAAGCATCACTTCATTCTTTAGCGGAATAGTTTTTCATAATGTAATCTTTATCAGAGGATTTGATCAGGGAGAGGTAGGAAGATCCCTTTCAACCACTGTGTCCAGAAGGACTCGTCGCCCCACGGGTGGGATCTGTTTGACAAGAATTGACCGTCGCTGGAAACTCCATCTTTCGGATTCGAACCCACGACATTCAGATCCGATGGCATCAGACGTTACATTCAGCCAGAAGACTGACGAGTTTATAAACAGGGAAAATGATAAAAATAACTCATCGATTTTATGATAAATTGAAACAGAATTTTCATTAAAATTGAAATAAATTGTAAATCATTTGATACATTATAAAATTATATAATAAATTTAAAAATTCAAACGAGTTCTTGTGGATAACAGCAAAAATTCAACAAAAATGCCTGACAACCAATCAAATCATGGAATTCCTAGAATAATCAGGCGGGAAATGGAAATCAAAAGGAAAAAGGTTTAATTCAAAAAAAATTATCAAAATCAGAAAGAAGAAGAGGAAACTCAGGAGATTTATCGTGAGTTTGTCAATTCCTTCGAAGAAACTTCCAATAAAGGGATTTCTCGTACCTGGGTTCGCGGAGGAGTCGTAAATCCTGCTGAAAATTCCCCAAATCCCGACGAGGAGTCTAAAAATAAGATTTACAAACCAAAACTCTTGCAAAATGTCAGTATAAAATTCTCATTGAACCCCAAAAGTGACGAAATTGCTTCAGAAAAGCGAGCAAACACCATAGAATCGTTTAAAGAGGAATTAATAAGGTTCACTCATTAATGTAAATCCAGATCTCAGCAAAATCACAAAATAATGAAAACACGTGGCAATTGTGACAAATTTAAGCCAAGGAAGTCGCGGTTTGATTCCCAGTCATGCGAGACAACGACGATAACCCTGAAATTGGCTGAAAACGCGGAAATTCCATCAAAAACGGAGGTTGCTCACGTGTTTGCCCAATACGGCTCTCTCGTTAATGTCAAATCCACCTGTGAAGTTACCCACGTGGTCTTCATGAACCGCCTGGATGCTGAACGTGCCTTCAACGCCCTCAAAGATAAAGAACTCAAGGGAAAACCTATGATTCTCCAATGGGGACCTACCGAGCCTTTCCTATCCGTTCCGATGTGTCTTCCTCCGCACATCGAAGACCAAACACCTATTCCTGGGCCTTCAGGACGTCCCTTTAATGCCCAAAGTGGCCAAAAAGTAGTCTCGTTCCTCTATTTTAGGGTTTGTCTGTTGTGGTGATAATTCCCGCCAATTTGTCCACTTTGGGACGCATTCACAGAATGATTGAGTTCGTTATAAGAGAGGGACCTCAGTTTGAGGCAGCCATGATCGAGAGGGAACGAAATAACCCTGACTTCACCTTCCTTTTTGATAATCAGTCACAAGACCACGTGTACTATCGATGGAAGTTGTTCTCCCTCCTGCAGGTTCTAGTTGTGATCCTTAAGCTTAGGGAGATGAGTTGTACCGCTGGAGGGACACTGAATTTGTCATGTTTGAGGGTGGACCCACGTGGGTACCTCCTCGGTCCCCTAGTTTTGACGGAAATGGATTGATTGGCTCAAAATCCGACAGTTTGTCGTCCTTTCGAAAGGATCAGCTTCCTGAGAGTGATTTGAAAGTCTTCCAGAAGCTTCTAGAAACATTTGATTCTTCTCGAAACAACGTGGGGAGGCTGATGTGCTGGTGTATTCAACGTGCAGAGTACGCGCGTGACATTGTGGATCATATTGTCTCCTCATTTGACGAAATTGACAGCCAAACTGACAAAACTGTAATTTGTGGTGATATTGCAGATTGCCAGGATTTACCTGGTGTCAGATATTCTGTACAACAGCGGGTCTAAGGTTGCCAAGGCTTCCTTCTATAGACAACATTTTGAGTCTGAGTTAGAAAAGGTCATTAGGATTCTTCAGAGTGTTCATAAGTCAATATTTCCCAGTCAAAAGGCTGATCAATTCAAAGTTGGGGGTGAATGTCATTTCAGATGAAAATTATGAGGTGTTTCCGAGCGTGGGAGGACTGGGCTATTTACCCTAACGAGTTTTTGATTCGTCTCCACAATATTTTCCTTGATTTGGTCCCTGTTAGTGAGGACTCGGACTCTGAAGTTAACGAGGAAGAGGAGGACATTGACGGGGAACCATTGGTGGATGGGGGGAGGTTTGTGCATTGGGTGGTTTGTACTGGATTAATTTGTAGACGATCGATCTTCTGAGGATATTGACGGAGAACCATGTTTGAGTGAGTATATATTTTAGTACCTGATGACTTTGATTTTTCTATGTATGGGGATCCGTGGAAGTGAGCAGTTCTGACATTTTTCACGAAAATATTATTTATTTTGTGAATTTGTGTTTGAGAGATTTAAAGGAGTGCTCTAGTGAGTCCTTTTGCAAGCAGGAGTGCAGCCCGCACAACAGTTGACGAAATTGAGGCTGACCGTGCGTGACCGTGTCGTTAAAACCAAAGAAAAGCAGTGGATATTTGCCAATGGCGTCAAATTAACAGGCCGCGGTTGTTTCTCAGCATATTTTTTGCATCGCCCCTATGAAAAAAATTTTGCTCCTGTCAATGATTTATCGACCCCGTAATAACTAGATACAGCATGACCTCCATTTGGGGCAGACCTCTGGCTTAGGGAACCTCTATTTTTGGGGTAGTTTGAAAATGACATAATTTTTATGCGGCATTTTCCAAATTTGGAAATTATCGGAACCTCTAAGTGGGGCACTGGGTTTTTAATTTATATACATATTTGCTATTAATATTAATTATATAAAATTTTATTTTGAAGCCTCGTGTAATCTTTGCATTCTTGAGTTAAGGATTAAAATTGCTAAGGAAATAAGTGAAAATGAACATCCTACTGAACGAGATGTTGTAATAACTACAAAATTAGTAAAGGTTGTTTAGTAATTTCAGTTTTTAGGCGCTGTATCACGCATAAAAAAATTCTTAATTTTTTAATACTGGAATTTTTCAAACATATTTTCCCTGAAAAAATCAATGCCCTCCTAATATTTTTTCTCTAAAATTGTTTTTGAGGCTTTTACCAAGACAAGGGAGGAATTTATTCTTGTGTCCAGTCTTCTTTTTAAAAATATTGCTTATAAAGTAACCGTTCGAAGGGTCCAATGGCTGGTTGGAAAAATTTAAGAAAGGACATCAGTTGTCATTTAAGACAATTAGTGGAGAGAAAAACTCTTTCGACGTTTGTTCGTTGGTATGTTTTTTTGCCTCGATAGCGCAAGTTGTCACAGGAATATCCATCTTTTCCAACATTGAATTTTTTTTCCAAAAACTGCAACCTCATTAATTCAACTGTTAGACATGGGTGTTATCAAATCTTTTAATTCTAATTATCTTAACGCTTTAATGGATTTTACTCTTTTTTTAAAGACGTTGAGTTAAAATGTTTAATTAAAAAAATAAATCTTTGGCATGCCATAATAATTGTTGGAAAACATGGCGAAATTTAAATCCTGAATCAACAACGGATTGTTGAGAAACAATAACTGTCGGAAACTGATTCCTAATTCAATTTTTTAGTTATTAATGAGAAAAAAAATTTGGACACGTAAATGCAGATGTAATTACTGAAAATGAAGATAAGTCATTATATGACCAAACTGAATGCAACTGTTCACACAGACACAATAACAGCAATGAATAACCTTTAGGAGAATATTTACCGTTTGTTTCCCGGTGCGCTAAAAGACTCACAATTTTAGAATAATATTGGGCATACGTATGAAGAAATCTGCAACAGGAAACAAAATAACAGATTATTTTCGTGTAATAGATTTTTTTAACAATTAAACAAATGTCAGTTGAGGAAGTCTGCTGCGTGGATTGCGAACGAGTTTTCTCGGAGTATTGCCATTCCAATCTTTTGTCTTAGCCATAACCCTTCTCGTTGATCCCTTTTCTTCCTGGCAAGCATTCCTCCGAGTTCTCGCAAAAACTCAGCCGTCAATGGACCAACGGCTCCCGATGACTCAACCGAACAGGAGTAAATCGGTACCGGTCCCCGAGGCAAGAATATTTCTTGATTTTTTATTTCCGCGATCGAAGCAGCTGATCCAGGTGTCTGAACAGATTTGAAAATATTCGTGCTTGAGAACGTGCCTACACAAGTTCCGTCCGATACCAAAGATCTTCCAGACGTGAAGGGAAAAGGGTCATCCCGTCAGGTCTCTTCCATCTCCTCGATCAAGACCCACTGGTTCAAGTTGTGCTGGGAAGCCTGTAGCATTCAGAGCTCTGACGATCACATCGTTCAGAGCAGCATGATGTGGTCCCCTTCCGGCGCTTCTTCTGCAGGACAACGGGTACAATTTCTTCGCATCGACTGTTTTCCGCATTGGCATCGGTGCTCCTGGCAAACGTCTAGTCCCAGCCTTTGTCCGATTCCAATCCTCAAAGAATCGTCGTCCAAAAAGGTCCCGAGGTATTGCACCAAGCCATGCTCCACTCCTTCACTTGAAGCTGACAGCAAGCCAGACGATGTTGATTTGCTTCTTTTTTAAGGTCTTCCAAAATTTTGGAGCAGACAATGTTATCCCAATTACTTTGTTGTGTCTTCGGGGATTTTGAGTCCAAACCAGTTCCATTTCCGACAAGCTTGGACAAAAGACTCATTCCAACGAAGTTTTTCTTTGTAATAGAATTAAAAAAAAATTCTGTTTTAAAAAAGTACATTAGCTATCAATAAAATTAATGAAAAATATGTTCAAACTGTTATGGTTTTGATAAAAATGAAGAAAATGTCGGACCTCCATTTTTGGTGAAACCTCTGTTTTTGGGCAATTTTTCGAAATGGATGCCCCAAATGGAGGTTATACTGTATAAAGGTCAATTCTTAATAGCATCGTATCGTTGATGAATGAATAAGTTATAGTAGTCTGAAGATTCCGTTTAAGAATATGTTAATAGCCATTTCTACATACGGAATTTAACACTTCCACAATGAGGGTTATATGAAATAAAATAAAGACCAATTTTGGCGACAATCTCTGCAATTTTAAATGAATAGGCATCGAATAGGAGAGGGTGGGAGAGACTATCAAGGATCATGCAGATAAATAAAAAATCCTGAATAGATGGCAGATTTGTGAGTTTGTGTGCGTCATGTAGTTGCCATATCTGGTGGTGACAGATATAATCCTAAATTATATCAAAAAATGACCATTAGACAAGGGAAGTTCCCCCTGACGGCACTTTCTTCGAGTCGGAGCATGCGAAGACTGCTGATGGAAGCCTGGATCACCGAATTCTTTCATTCTGGCTATGAAGGTGGTTTGCTGGTTCAACAAATTTAAAGTAATAAAGTTACAGTAATGTCCCTTTTGGCTCAATTTGGGAATTAGAAAAAAATTATTTAAAAAACCATTAAAGTAAACTTTTTTATCAAAATAATATTTTAACCAACGTCGTCTTTTATTTTTTAAATATTATTTTGATGTATATTCTAATAGTGGAAAACATTTTCATTTTCGATATTATTTTTTGTTCAATCAGATATAGTGCATTTAAAATCTCAGTTTTGTTTTCAGTTTTAGTACTTCCATCTATTAATTTGTCCTTCTTTTTCAGAATTCATTATTTCGTATCATCGATGGATTTTTTTCAGAATTCTCCGATAACACCATTTCGTCGTATTCATAAATTATCGCTTCATTTTCATAGTATTGAATATCAAGGAATATTTCTATGTCCAGATTCCATCAAATCAATACATTCAGCAAGCTTAGTATCAAGTTCAGGAAATTTTAACGATTTGCATGTCCTTGTTGAGGGAATGTAATTTTTGGATTTTTTAACATGGACTCTCGGGAATTAAGAATATTATTCACTGTTTTTCTTTAAATTCGATATTAAATAAGTCGGAATTCTGCGTATGATTGTTCGGCACGATTTAGTGTTATTCTCGTCTTTATATCTCAAAATTTCTAAGTTTTTGTTGACAATTAAGTACTGTACATTTGCAACGAGAAGCATGGTAAAATTTTTAGTTTGAAATTTTTATTTTTTTATAAAATAATTTAAAAGATTAATAAAAATAAAATTTTATGTTTTTTGATAATGTGTGGCCAATTTGAGAATTGGCCAAATTCATAGGAAAATTGACTTTTTGAACCCTGACGTGAACTTTTAGCAATCAATTGGCTAATTATTTTTTAGTTCATTATATTTTATTTGATTAAAGCTGCTTGCGTGATCTAGTCAGGAAGATCTCTTAGAAAAATCCACACCACGTTGCAAACACAAAGGTTTAAGTGGATCATTGGATTTTAAATCATTATTACTACCCATGATCATCGGGTTTAAAGGAAAGAAACTTCCCAAATAACTAAATGACCCCAGACCGATACATAAGAGGTACTATCCGACGTGGAAAAGACTCCTAGATGGTCTCCGGAAATGAAAAGTTCTCTATTTATTCAATTTTAACAGGTCCCATCAAAAAGTTGGATGCTATATTGTTTAATTTATTTGAAATAAATTTAAGTATAAATATTTCATAATTAAAAAAGTCAATAATTAAAAAATCGCCCCTCATGAGAAACTTCAACACGATTATGGCAATGTTAGGTTCCTATCTATGTGTGTAACAGCTGTTTTCCTTTATAAACTCAACAAAATCTTCTAAGAAACAAGGCTGACTAATGAATACTTGCCATTCCTGATCAAGGTCGGAACTGCAAATACATTTCAGATATATGAAAAATTGTTGAAAATGGGGGCACCACATGACAAAGATTAAGATTGTTTTGATAATGTCGAAAAATGATTATATTTTGGGTTGTGGAGCGTTAGCGTAAAATTGTGGTTGTAGTAGGCCTTCAAAATATTAAATAAACCTTTTCAGAGTTGTTAGTGTGGCCCGCTTGTATACTCAAATTACCTTATGCGGCCCCTGGATATTTTGAGTTTGACATGCTGACATGCCCGGTCTTGGGATTTTTTCACGAACAGATCACCGTGGGCGCTGCTGTCTAATCTCGCCCTCATCCTGAGAAGGAATAGCCACGCAGTCAGACCGGGTATTTACTTTTAAATAAATTGACCGGGTAATAGTCTCTATACAAGCAAATATTACTGAAAACAAATTCAGAAGGGAGTTTTTTCAGATTGAAATTCCCCCAAAAGTAATAAGTCAAGAAGAAAGAACGAGAAGTCAAGAACATTCTCAATGCCTCGGATCAGTTAGCTTGATTCTTCTAAAATAAAGTGAGTCCTGCCTAAGCTGAGGTTTAATAAACATTACTGCTCCACTGTTCAGATTGGTCTTCCAGACAAATAGAGACCAAAATAAATTTGAGAATAATTTCATTGGATAACGCTGTCTGTCAAAATATCAATGTTCATTAATATCGATTTTTTTATTTTTGCCAAAAAAAATACGACGCCATTTCTTCAACCATTGGAAGTTGGAATCATTAAAAATTTCAAAGATAATTATCTAAACTATCTAATCGATTTCTCAAGACGAGCAGAATTTGTTTATCGAACCTCTATCCAATTTTCGACGATATCTCACTTGAATTGCATAGTCATCTGAAGAAATATTTAATAATGCTATTGATGAATGTGAAATTGAGGATAATGACGCATATCTCTATGAGGAAATAGACCGTGAAGTACCAATATCAAAAACTTTAAGTTTGATGGAAACCTAGAGGCAAACATTTTTGATTTTATTCCTATCTTCGTGATTTTTTGAATTCAAAAAGAAAGTGACGTGGGAATAAAAAAATAAACATGGAGAGAAAATAACTGAATTACTTAAAAAATGTTATTTTTGTTTATTTATCTATATGGAAACCTCTGTTTTGGAACATACGTTCCTTAATTAGAGGTCAGACTGTATAAATTGTCAGCATCCAACAACTTGCCCATCTTGTCAATAGGAGGCAATCCAATCTCTTCAAATAAGATTTATTTTTCAAACGTAGGCATCTTTATAAATGATATTAAGTAATCCACATCAGAATAATTTGAACCAATTTTCCAAGCACAGTTATGTAGGAGGTAGGGCGAAAAAGGTAAATGTATTCCTGTTAATGTTTTCCCGCTGAAAACCATATTATGGGGTGAAGTCCGTTATTAAATAAAACAAAGTTATTTGATGTCATATTCTCTAACAGTATCTTCAACTGTCTGGGATGTGTACTTGTATCAGACCGTTCAACAGTATTACTCAATATGCAATCAGGATTTTTAACAGTCAAAAAAAAATATTTACAAATGTCAAAAATTATTTTCCTTCCCTTTGATTTTTTGAATTTAGGTCCACAATTAAAAAATATATTTCTTCCACTAATAGTGTCTTTAATTCTCGTAATTTGATTTGAAATGTGAAGGTACTTTCGACAGTAACTTTCACTGGGATTTTCATATAACAATTTTTTAAAGAAATTCAAAAAATTAAGTCGCGGATTTTTTTATGATGGAATATTCACTTTGGTCATTTTACCAATTTTATTCCAAACTCTGAAACGTGGAAATAATTTTCTCGTCACGAAGACTTTTAGGAAGGAACGAATCCTTCGAAGAGGGTCTGGGGTGTATTGGTATAATTACTTGATTCAAGAGCAGAAGATTAAATGTAATCCCAAAGGAGAGATAAATAATATTAAAATTTTGATGATTTGATAAACGTCTTCAACATTTAAAAACATATAATTCCGAATGAAGGTGTTTTTTGCATAATCAAAATAATCTTTGTACAGACAATAAAAACAGCCAGTGTGGCTAATTCCCACTGTCAAACCTACAAAGAAATCACACTCATCAACTTCTCGAATTCCAATTTGTCTGGTCACGTGGTTAGATCCAATAAACATAGAGCGCGAAGAATGACCGATGTCAGATCCAGAAAATTGATCAGAGAAATATCCAAGTGGGGATCTACTGAATTGAATCGACTACCAAGTAAAAAGAAAATGTACCTCTCTCACAAACAAAACCCCAGGTGTCACAAATGAAACATATTTAAAAGCCTTAGCGACGGATTCTGAATTTTTAAAAATATAGCCATATTCACATCCGGACCCTTGGGGATTTAAATTAATGAAAGTAATCGTTTAAAAAACTTTGGTGAGGTTGAGAAGTATAAAAATACTAATCGAGAAGTCGTGAAGAAAAAGGCAAGCAAAAGGTTCGTGAAAAAAAGTACTGGGCTTATTCCCGCGATTTCATATGAATGAGCTGTTTTGTTAAGGGATGAGGTTCTCCCTTTTATGTGTGACACAGAATATGAATAAATTAGAGACCATTAATTCAAGGATATTTACTAACTTTCCTGATTCTCCAGTAAATTCAAAAAATAGGTACCTTCGTTTTTATTACCCCAACTCGCAAAAGTTTCATCCAAAAATTCATAATTATAACAGAGCTGTCTGAATCGTCTATAATAAAAGACGACAGAACCATGTAAGCCTCATCAATATTTAGAAGATGTATTTACCCGGCATTTTGTCTACCAGTTGTCTAATTGGAGTTGTAATTTGATCTTTTATTTTATGACAGTTACGTTTAGATCGTTGGTGATTTTTGAGTATCATACAAACAATTTCTTTTTTTTTTTTAAATAATAAAGATAATTTATTTTTTTAAATTATAACAATTTCTTAATAAGACCACTGCATAAATTAAGTGGAGTCTCTGATAATTTATCTCTTTATATAAAATAAGACAACTTTTCATTAATGTTTGCTTTACTTTTTGATTAAAAAATTCACCACGTGATATTGGGCATAAAGGGATGCAAAATGTAGGGGAACGTTGTTAAGTTTGTCACGGCTTTGAATTAACTTGGGTTCATAGCGACAAGCATCTTCACAATTGTTTAGGTAGAATTTTAGTTATCCTACTTTAAGAACCTTTTCAGCAGCCAAATGAATCGATGATTCTTCCGTTTTGTTTTTATAGGTAGGATTCGCTTCCGTTGTTCAGTAATACCTGAGATTTAGTAAAAACAACAAATTTCGACAATCTTTGAATTCCCATTTCACAAGATTTGAGAAAAAGAGATTTCTATTCCTGTTCTGTCTGTTGATGTAACTGGTTTTGGAACCAAATTCTCAGTCTTCTAGAAGAAACTGTGAGAGCGCTAAACAATGATTATTTTTAGATGATAGAAAAATTGAGTTTTCCTCATTTTGTCAACACTCCAAATTTTAGCATTATTGAGTAACACCTCAATCGAATCGACATTACCGAACATGGACGAAAGCATTGATGGGTTCCTTCCTTCAGTTTCTTCTGCATCAATATCCCATTTACTAAGAAATTAAATTTTATAAACTTTTCAAGAAAAAGTGAATATTTTTCGGTTTTCCAAAAATAACAGCGTTTTCATCACTTGAATTTGTAACATTCTTCACTGAATTAGTTGACAGATTTCTATTAGAAAATTGAGGATTTCTATTGAATTTCCCTTTGCTGCCAAATGAATTGGGTGATCGTAGCAAGTCAGTGACTTGTCTGACCTCCAGGACGCAAGCATTTTGACCAACTTAATGTTCTCCCTAGCAAAATATATGGGAGATTTATTTTCATCATTATCCGAATTTAAATTTATATTTTCATAATATTTAAGTGAACCTTTTTTTAAGTATTTTGGATCATTTTCTTTGAGCGATTTTAGAATGAGTTTCAAATTTTTTCGTTTTGTCTACAAAGGGCAAGATGTAGTGGAGTTCCTTGAGAATAGATCGTAAGTAACCAAATTGACATTTTTATCTGCAAGAATCCTCATTACATTGTAATTGCCATAAAATGCTGCTAAGTGAACTGGAGTCAAATCTTGGTCATCTTTAAACTAAAAGTCGTCACATCAGAAATACTTCCAGGGAAATGTTGCACGAGTATCTTAAAAAAGCGCTTCAAAAATATTCATTGTTCATCATCACAGTGATGGAGAGCTTCTTGTCCGTAATCATCAGTAAGATCCATATTGGGTTTAAATTTGATTCAACTTATGACTGTCAATTCCTATTCTTAGATATATGGGGTACTTGTTTTTTTAAGTCATCACATTTTGATTTAGCAGCGATCACTAAAGGTGTAGTACCCTTCTCTCCTCGCCAGTTGACGTCCCTTAATATAAATATGTGACACCTACCATATCCTAGTATAGTGTCAACTGATTTAGAATCGTTATTTTTGAACGGCACCATGAAGAGGATTTTGACTGACCTCAGCATTCTTGTTTGTTCTAATTATGTCAATTTTTGAAGACAGTCGTTGATTTTATTTCCAACTGTCATTATCTGTATCTATCATTCTAAACTATACATTGTGTGGTGGGTGACCAAGCAAAACCTTCAAAAAACGATGAATCATTTATGAAAAAGCGCAAGAAATTATTAGAGAACACAGGTAAAACCAAAATAACTACCCATGCGGTGTTAGAAACAATTAAATTAACTAATCANATTTTATTTCCAACTGTCATTATCTGTATCTATCATTTAAAACTATACATTGTGTGGTGGGTGACCAAGCAAAACCTTCAAAAAAACGATGAATCAAATATGAAAAAGCGCAAGAAATTATTAGAAAACACAGGTAAAACCAAAATAACTACCCATGCGGTGTTAGAAACAATTAAATTGACTAATCATAAGAGTTAAAGTCGTCTGTGACGATCTTATAGACAGATCTCAAACGAGCTTGACGAGAACCATATTGTCCATGAATTCCACTTAGCCTTCGTCGTAAGAGCGGGTCTTTCTGGTCTTATTTATTGACAGTTTATCACCTTTGTTAGGTTTAAAAAGTACCTTTAGGGTGTAGATAAATCATCACGAATTCTCCATATTGACACGACTCAAAACAGACACACGTTATAATCTTTTTTTAATTTAATAATTTAATAGTAGAGGGAGTGGAGCATGGCTTGGTGCAATACCTTGCCCAAACCTCGGGACCTTTTTGGACGACGATTCTTTGAGGATTGGAATCTGACAAAGGCTGGGACTAGACGTTTGCCAGGAGCACCGATGCCGATGCGGNGTAGTAGATAAACACTCCAAATTCAGCCAAAGGCTTTATTTAAAGACATGAGGGAAAAATATATAACTACTGACTTAGATCATCCACAAGCATAATGACTCTTATGTTAGACGTGTTTGGCAGGTGAGGTCTAATTTGGTTATACACAGAGTTTAAAAATTTTAATAAATTTAGATTTATTTATTTTTTAAATTTATTTTTAATTATACATTTGCCAATAGCACCGATGCCGATGCGGGAAAACAGTCGATGCGAAAGGATTGCACCCTTGTCCTGCAGAAGAAGCGCCGGAAGGGGACTACGTCATGCTACGTCATGTCAGAGCTCTGAAGGCTTCAGGCTTCCCAGCACAGCTTGAACCAGTGGGTCTTGATCGAGGAGATGGGAAGAGACATGACGGAATGACCCTTTTCCCCTTCACGTCTGGAAGATCTTTGGTCTGGGACGCAACTTGCATAGACACGTTCTCTCAAGCACGAACATTTTTAAATCGGTTCAGACACCTGTAGCAGCTGCTTCGACTGCGGAAAACCTAAAAAGTCAAGAAATATTCTTGCCTCGGGGATCGCTACCGATTTACTCCTGTTGCGACCGAATCATCGGGAGCCGTTGGTCCAATGACGGCTGAATTCTTGCAAGAACTCGGAGGATGCTTGCCAGAAAGAAAAGGGGTCAACGAGAAGGGTTATGGCTAAGACAATAGATAGGAATAGCCATACTCCGAGGAAACGCGTTCGCAATCCACGCAGCAGGCTTCCTCAACTGACATTTGTTTAATTGTTAAAAAAATTTTTTGTTTTAAAAAAAAATTATAATTGATTTGAACGAGATTAGTTGTGATATTTTTTGAACAGTTTGAGTGTGCCTATGACTCAAATCACAAAGTCTTATAAAAGACCAAAGCTGGTATTTACAGGTCTGCAAAAAAGTTAGAATCCATATAATCTTTTAGTTGTATCTCAAGACAAAATAGACGGTTAAATATTCCACATGCCTTTTAATTGAAACGAGAACAACACGGCAGATGTCTTTGTTGTGCTCTTTTTGACTGACTGACCCTTTTGTGATTGTTGAAGTTTTAAACCTCGATGTTTTACTATGCTTACGAGAAAGAAGACAAGGTTTTCATTCATCATGAAGCAAAGTAGATATTTAGTGCAATAGGAGTACCTTAACACCCTAAATAAAACGAAGATGGGATGGCGTCCATACTAAGAGGGTACATGAGGAGGTTGGAAGTTGATGGATTATTCTCACTACGTACAAGAACTGTTCTCAAAAGAATCCTGGAATGTATGTCTCTTTAACAAGAGCGGGAGGATTCCTTTTGTTTTATGCTTAAAAAATTACAAGAACCATGGTAAAACCAAACTACCTAATTCAGTAGCACATTATTTATGAGATTAGAGCTTTCTGAGCTACGGAGCGGTGGATTTGTAGGGAAAATCGAACCGGACCGACTTCTCTGGAGGCCACTATGCGACTGGACTCCAGAATTTGGCTCCGTAAATTCAGTAGCCATCCAGTACGACCATGCGCTGCCACAGGGGAGGAACATCGGACCAAAATGAGGTCTCTAATGGAACGCATCGGGATCACGTGATAATTAGCTTAGTATCTCCATGGTTTTGGGATTTTAAATAAACAAGAAATTTATAGCAAAAGCTGCCAATAACTATCCAACCTCATACACAAGACACCAATTCCAACAAACTCACTAAGAGTCGATGTAATGACCATTGGTCCTGGTGGTGATAATAAACAGATGTTCACGCTACTGCTCTTTTTTTATATTAGGGATATCAAGTTATAGTTTTATGGGATTGATGGTTGTTGCTTTCTTAATTTTATTTCATTAACTAGGATGGTATTCATTAGCCCGTCAAGTAATTGACTGATGTTTACTCCACCATTGAAAAACGGTATAGTCTATCAAGAACTCCTTGCGGACTGTGAACCTCCATTCTGTTAACAGTCAGGAGGAAGTAGGATTAATTTGTATTCTTCAGACATTCATCAAGTACTCTTCTAACATTTAAAGGGAGCAGATTGACCGACTCTTCTTGCGGGACCTTCCAATGTACCAACTGTAAAGCGGTAAAGCCTCCGCGAATGCCTCAAAGTAACTCGATCGGGGTGTCCTTCTTTGTGACCGTTGTGATATGCAAACGTGTAGTTCCCCTATGATTTAATTTAGTTTATTGAGTTTGGATGTGGATATCGCATACCTTTATGGGGGACAGGAATACTCAATTATTGGATTCTAAACCTGAATATACAATCTGAATCTGCAGATACGAAAGGGAGGGGCACTTATTTATAATTACCTTCAAAATATTAAACGCGAGGAATTATTATTTATCCCCAAAAGGGTTAACCAAAGTAAAAAAGTTAAGCCACTAATAAAGATCCCGGAGTCTTCAACAAGCGCGCGATGTTTCTGCAATGCTCCTTTATAATTCCCACTGCATTTCTTAAGTTCCTTTTTCAGCAGAATTTTAAGTGGTGTGGTTTCTTATGAAAGTTACATGCTACTACCGCTGATTGAAAGAAACAGTGAGATTTGACGCCTCAGAGATGAGGAATAAAAATGGTGTTTATTGGAGTTACCAATAATATTTAATTTATTGTTTTTAATTTTATTTTTGGAATTAATGATTTAATGATAATTTTTAAATTAATATAATATAGCTTTGTGGTGTTGAATGGATCCTGCGTATTTGTTTCCGTCGGGTTTTGACGATTTAGCCACTGATGTTTTACTTGACGCAAATGAAATGATTGACGAAAAAAACTTTCATTTTTTCAAAACGCAAGAATCTGACGAAAATGTAAGTAAACAAATATAATCCCCCAGACTCTTAAATTTTTGGAAAAATTGAATTCACTCGAGCCTTATGGACAGACCACTCAGACTATTGGGGATCAAGATACTTCTGATTACATTCTCACTAATAGAATTGTTAATTCAATGTCCTCAGAAGGGGATCAATTTGTACTTACTGATTGTTATATTTAGTTGGAAAATATGTCCAATAATGATGATTTATCCTCTTGATTGTTATATTTGAAATTTCTGACATTTTTTATTTTACATACTAATTAGGCAACGATTTTTCGTCCTTAGTTTTGTTCTTCCTCTTCATTCCCCCATAGTGTCTCGAGACACTCAGTCCAAGCATGCTATAAAGAGATCATTTTCTCTCTTCCCCTTGCCACTAAGTTATT
>RDEW01000019.1:136405-222171 GCA_011109175.1 Dicyema japonicum | reverse complement strand
GTTTTCCCATCCGTGATTTCGTCTTGACCTCCAAAATATCGGTTATGGTCACTCCTGGTTTCATAAGAGAGGCTAGGATGGGAGATGACAGTGAGATATCAATAGATGAGTGTTTATCATTTCATCGAGTTGGTGTTCTTGTATGGAAAGCCTGATCGTTGAGTATACAGAGACCATAGATATTCTTGTCATGGTACTGTATTAGAAACCATAATGGATGCTTCGTATTGAAGTCACAAGCATATTCTTCAGTGAGGTGAAAGAATCTGAGAGCTCGTGAAGAGTAGAAATTAAAGGTGGAAGATATGCGTTGACTAATGTTGGAGAAAGTCTGGGGAATCAGATTTTGGTTGCCACAAGTAAGAGATTTCCAGTGTCATGGAGCATAGTGTAGTCAGTGATATCCTAGACGGAGTTCCGTTACGAATGACGCTAAAAAGGCATCTGAGTTTCCAACGCATGTCGTGGGATTGGAATAATGTCACGTGGTTCGCCGATGACGTGGTGGCATTTGAAAGAAAAGAGCTACACTTACCCTATCCATGTGTTGAGATTTCTTTATTTAGAACTCCGGGATCACCGATAAAAAAGACAGAAAAAAACGTCAAACAGTTAGGTTATCCTAGTTCCTCCAATCAACTACGCCATCCAAGGTCTGTGATCTTTAATTGCTCCTACAAAAGAGCCTACTCTTAGGGATGGAACTTGTGTACCAATCGGTTCTCTTTTGCCTTGATATGAATAAGTGAAGCAGGTTTCCACCCTCTTCACAAACGGGGAGGAATCCGGATCCACGACTACTGGTCGTAGCTTCCGTGAGTAGGGATCTTCAAGAGGCTGTGTCGGGATATTGACAGGCGTAATTCTTTTCTCATAGCAATGGGAATTCATGCATTGACTGTACTTCTTGAATACCAAACACATAAGGACAGTCAGCAACAGGAGGCACCTGAACCTGATATGCCTGGTTTTCTCCAAGGCATTCGATAGTGTTTGCCACCAAGTCCTTCTGTCACAACTGGTGTCGACAAACCCCTTTTCATATGTCTGAAATTATTCTTGACGGAAGAAATTGTGGGGTTCTTATCAGAAGGGGTTCCCGTTGCGAGAAGTGTCCCACAGGATTCTGTCTTGAGCCAGGTATATCAGCCTTGTCAAAAAGAAGACTTAAAAATTATACTGGTGTGACAGAAGAGGTCAGAAGATTTTTGCTGAAAAATCAAACTCAATGAAGATAAGTCGACTCAAACGGCCGCATGCTCAACTATACACACTGGGACTAACGAGAGTGCGGTCACTCCGTTACATATAAGTTACAATCGACCACGAAGGCACATACCTTAATGACATTTAAATAAGAAGGAAAAGAGCCCTCCAGGCCCTCTTACGCACACACAAATTACGAGTCAACAAGGATACCTTCCTGCTTATCGGGGAACTGGAGAAATGTCCAGACCACGGGGGAGGACAAAATATATGCTTTCTAACAAACTCCGAAATATAATTAACATAACTTAATTAAGCAAAAATCTTCGGAATGAGAAGTTTTCTAGGAATTGTATCGAATGACCTGTTAATGTCAATGGAGACCATCGTCGTACAAATGTGATGTGGAGTAGCTTTAAAACCGTTAGCAAGAAATTGATGTAGTTAACTGCTTAATAGTAGATCTTCCAGGATGCAAACTGTGTTGGATCCAGGTTGAGGAAGATACGGAGTAATGGCCGAGAGTACAAGTTTTCCAAGAATTTTTGATAGCGTGCAGGTTAGAGAGATGGGTTTGTATGCAGTAGGTTCTCCCTTCGGGTTTCCAGCCGAGCGAGTTTTTCCAAATCGTGGGGATAATATTGTAGCTTATAGACGGATTAAATATTTTTTGTGAGGTAGGCCTATGGCATGGTGGCTTATTGGTATTTTAGATGAATTTAAGATACTTTGTCAGGTCTGAATAAACCATTAGTAAACAAGATATCCACCTAACCCTCTTCTCATTTGATTAAGATCATTGAACTCAAGAACATCTTCCACCGTCCTTTCAGGACCGACAGCTTTACGTTTGTGTACATACTTGCGTCTTTGTCAAGTGTGGATGGGGAAACAGGAAGGGTCTCATGCAAATCAGAGTGGTAATAAATGTCTTCAACCAATTTGTTGATTCGAAAATTGTGATCCCAAGGACTGGTTCGTTGTCTAATCATACCCTTCAAGGTCTTCTTTAATGATTGTATAAGCATCTGTCCTCTCGCTTACGTTCAATGAGGCAGCCTATTTAAGATGTCATCAGAGCATTCCAAGTGAGGACTATTGGGACAACCTTTACCTTTTCATGGTGGACTAATTCTAATTCTTTAGATAAAATGTCATATTGTCTCAATTTCTCATTCAATTTGTAAATTCTCTGACAAAGTTACTCCCACTTCAACAAGGAAAAAAGACTTGTTAATAGATCTGGTTTGTATTCACTACTGACCGCATTACGTTTTGCGAAGAACAAATTTCTGCCCTGAATTAGGCAATATAAGGCTTCAGAGCGTGGAGAATTATTTCCATTTAAAAGCCAATGATACAATATTCATACATCCCTCTGCCAAATTTTTCTAAAGGACAGAGAGGATGCTTTAAAGTTGTAATTCACAGAACGTCTTAAAATTTAATTCAAAACTGAAAAACAATTTTATATCGCAAATATTCTTCAATTGTAACCTGATGGATTTTCTTTGAAATTTCGGCCTGAAGAAATGCGACACTCCTGCTACATTCCACAGTCATACCCTTTAAGTAATAATAAGTCCCAAGAGCATTTTCTCGCTCATAAAAGAGAGGAAAAGCAGACCTCATCACGAGGAAGATATATCCTTTATTTATTTGCTGGTTTAAGATGTACTCAATTTGGTCAGTTTTGAACAAATTACTTAATCAATCAATTCATAGTCGTATGGTTCCATATTAATAAGCTGTTGTTTAAACCCATTCCGTGGAGTAGGGGGTATCAATACATACTCATTTATCGCCTTGAAAAGATTTATTTAAATTAGTTTTGTGGTCACCAAACGCTCAATTCCTCTGTTAACTTATTTATTATAAGCAATATGCGTAAAATCATAATAGTTATAATTTCACTCGTGCAGCACTCGAAATAATCCTCCGAACCAACTTCTTCCAACCTCCTCGATCGCAAGAGAGTTTCCTCAGCTCGTCCTGGTCGTCTCCACTTCTTAGACGTTTGTTCACAGCTTTAAATTTCCGTCAAGTTTTTCTGGTAGTGTAATACGCCGGCGTCCATGAAAACACGGTCCCTGTCTCATGAAGTAATCCTTATAGTGCTATGTTGACTGGAGCACCCAAGTACATACGCAAGATATGTCCAAATAGCCTCTAACGCATATCAACAAATTCAAGACTCAGTGGACCCTTACAACATCTCTTATATAATGATTCCATGTTTATTCTTGCTGGCCAATTCAGTACTAGTAAGGATCTAAGTTGTCTTCGGTAATAAGAGTCTAGTCCAAGTTTTTCGGTTTTGGACGTCCCCCAGATTGATGAATTGTATATTAGGATCGGATTGACAAAGGCTTCATACAGTCTCATACGGAGTGATGTGCAAGATCGTCGTTTGCCAATCCACTCTTTCTTAAACTTGTTCATCGTTACCCAAGCGAGGGCCTTCCTTCTTGCAATATCTTGACTGTCTCAAGTAAAAAGCCAAGTTTTTTCGTTTTTCGCTATGTTAACTTATTTAGTATTGTTTCCAATATTTTTGATCCGCGTTTCCACTATAAAACTCAAATAAAAAATGGAAAATTTTAAAATTTATTTAAAAAAATATTTAAATGTCAGTAATAATAAATGAGATATCATCGCTTCAATTCACTTCTCGCATTTCTAGACACTGCCTTTGCGTTCTCCCCGCTAATTTTAGTGAGACTGCTTTGTTGGTGTTATACGACTCTTCCCTCTACGCTCTCACTGTGGTGGAGGTCGCCGATGACGTTATCATCCGCAATACCCGTCCTCACCTTAAAATACCAGGTAAATGATGCTCACACATGACAGATTCTAACATTTACTATTCTCTTAACTGCTTCACGCACCTAAATACGTCGTCCTTGATGCTCACAGGAGTGCCACGTGTTCTCTTATTACTTTTAAATGCAGGACTCTGACGATACTACCATTTTGTATGTCCTTCAGTCTAGTAATGTTTCATCGGTCAGTGACCTTAAAGAAATCCAACAAATTGAGTTAAAATCACCCCCAACTGAAATTTTAATGGCGAAGTTTACTCTTATCTGACTCTTTAGGTCTTCCGACACTTACTATGGCCTCATTTTCAGCGAATCGTTAAAAATCATAAGATTGGATGGTCTCTGTGAGGTTAATACCTCAGAGACGTTCCCAGAGTTTGATCTTCCTGGGGAAAAGTTCATTTTTCAACGTATTTGAGAGTAATGAATGCTCGAATCATCGAAGGACCAAACGGGAGCAGAACTACTGCCATGGCTGTCGAAGGAGGTCGCATATACGTCTTCACATTTATTAATGGTTTGATATAATTGCTCCAAGACAGGCAGAATCACCCAAACTTACACCTATAACTTTAATTCCTCAATTACTGAAATTGCCCTGTTTACTAAAGGGAAAAAATCGATCCCCTGTTATTGTGTGGCGGTCACGTGTGCTAATTCACCATCAATTGTATTCAGGTTCGCTCAAGTATAACATTTTGTTAGCAACGTGACAGAGGAGGGGGCGATTATGAGAGATGTGCTAGCTGGCAGTAATGGTTTAGTGACCTCAGTCTGCATCAGTGATGTCGACTTTGATGGGGAGGACGAAATTATGATTACGACATTTTCTAATGTCTCGGTTATTTTAATTTCAGGAGCTCATAATATTCAAAATAGAAGAGACCTATCCTTCCAGCCATCGAACGTCTTACAAGATATCGTCCCCCAGAGAGGCGGCTTTCAAGACTCAAATTATAAGCAATTCCGGCAAGGAAAAGTGTTATATTGCCCCAAGAGCACGTGTGCTATTTAAACATAGATTTTCGTCCCCCGTACTAAATATTTTTCCAATTATTCCTAAATTTGACGTGGTCTTGTACTATCTTGTTGTGACCATCAAATCTGTTCATTTACTGCAGCACAATCATGGTGCCATTGAAGAAGTTTTACTGCAAAATATTACCTGACATTTTTTAATTATCAATTTCCACAACTGTGTGGTTTACGAATTTCCGTGTATGAATCTCATAATCGTGGATATACTCGCTTTCCTGGGATACGTAGTAGATTTTCTTTCAAATTCACGGAGGAATTAAAATAGCATGCATTCACTTTTGAGATGTTGAATCGGAATTCATATGCAGTGTACCATAGAGAGAATACAATGAACATCGATATCTTCAAACTAATATAGTTCAATGTTGATAAGTCAGATTTTTTGTAAAATTTCCTGCTTTAGTGTCACTCAATTCATCTTCTAACACTCCAGGATATCGATATTCCTCTGTTCGATCCAAATACTAGACTTCCTTTGATAAGCATTCTAGATTAGTAGCTGTCTTGTCACTGTTTTTCTCAAATTAACATTCCAAGGATCCAGAACATTTGAAATAAAAATGAGTGATCCACCAAGTCGAACGCTTTTCTTTAATTAATCCAAGTTGAATATAAGCCATTTTTGATGACTACATTGATTGCTCAGGGACCGTTCCTTAGCGCCCTGACACATCATTCTCGTTCCAAGTTTACATCCAAAATAAGTTAGTATGCTTCAAAGAAATCACTCAATTTCCTGTAAAAACATTTTGTTGTCAATTTATATAAGATGGGAATACAAGTGATTGTCGTAAATCTTTCGGAGATTCGCAATATTTTTTTGGTATTAGGTACGCACTCTCGGTGTAAAACCATTACCTGCATAAAAAGTAGGACGTCCATTACATGCAGTTGTGGAAACCCCTCCAGTGGAGTGGGGGAGAGAAAATGATCCTTTTTTGTGCCGGCCTGGCGCCACCTTGACAGGTGGATCACATGACGCCACTCTAATAGAAACTTCAACAAATTAACCACGCAGCTCTACATGGCGCCACGTGGCTTAGGTTATTATTATTAAAAACCAAAAATCATCGACAAATTAAAAAACTACATAGCCGTCAGGTGATTCCGGCCGCCTCGAGTAGCAATCTCATTCTTGCTCGGTGTTCTTCTAGGGTTCCAACGCATTACCGGGTTAGGCGGGGGTTTCTAACATTATTGGAGGGTAGAAAGGCTCCGGTTTTACTCACTACGCGGCTTAGGTTGGGTCTAAGACTCGTTCAATTAAAAGTACATACAATTAATTATTAAAAATAATTAGAAAATTTTAAAAACTAAAACATCAAATTAAATTTCAAAAATAATTAAACTAGCGTTTCTGCTTGTTGTGGACCGGCAATGACCAGTTCTGACCAGGTATCTTGGATTAAATCTTTTTGCACACAAACAGGAAACGAATACTTTTGTGAAGTAAACAATAACTCTTACACCCCTAGATCGACCCAGAATATCTCAGTGATCGATTTAACAGTACAGGATTATCCAGTCAAATACCTAGCTATACTCACGCACTCAGACTCATTCTCAACTATGATGATGACTTTTCCTGCAATGAAATAACAGATGATGCTACCATCGAAGGTTACGCAGAGGAACTATATGGTTTGATGCATGCCCGCTATGTCCTCACTGCACGTGGGATGGGAAAAATGGTTGAAATTCTTTGCCTAAAAAAAGATCGATAAATGTTTGAGCGGAGTCTTTGGTATGTGTCCACGATATTATTGTGACCAACAGAACCTCCTTCCAGTGGGTCAGATGTTTTTTTGTAGTTGCTAGGTATCTCTGATGTTCCGAGGACTGCCTTCGTGAAGTTGTACTGTCCAAAATGTGAGGACATTTACACCCCAAAATCAGAAAAGCACCGTAAAATCGATGGAGCCTATTTTGGGACTGGACTTCCGCACATGATCTACCTAACTTACCCAGAGAAAAAGCCACACAAAGTGGAGAAGATCTTCAAACCAACGTGAGTTTTGTTGTGAATGTAGACTGTACGGATTTCAGATTCATCCTTCAGCATTTAATTCAGGATTTCCTGAAAGTGAAGATAATGATTTATTAAGATAATTTTTAAATATAATGTGGTACTTTTATATTTTTGTGGCTTCGAATTAATAACAGTAAGCAGTTTTACTTTCCACTGTTGTCTAAGTTCACTAGATAATTTTTAAATATAATGTGGTACTTTTATATTTTTGTGGTTTCGAAATAATAACAGTAAGCAGTTTTACTTTCCACTGTTGTCTAAGTTCACTAGGATCCACTTCCGATGTGCAAAGAAGACCTGATTTATCCGTTGACATGAAATCGACGTCGTCACCATTATTGGTTTCAGCTATGTCATTTTCATAGAAGGTACGTAGTGCCGTCACCAAGTACACGTGGAATAACAAAGGGTACTTCCCTTGAGGAGTACCTGTTAATTAATTCGTTAATAAATTAATTGTTAATGGAAAAAAATATGAATTCAGTCAAACCTCTCTAAACCGACTCCTCGGTATACCTGAATTCCTTTAAAACCAGACTAAACTTCTGGTCCAGATTCACCTCATATGCCATCACTGCTATTTCATCTTTGATATACCGGATCTCCTCTATTCCGAACACCGGCCGTATTTTCTGGTCCCAGTTTGAATTTTCTTTTATCATAAACAGGNCCATCACTGCTATTTCATCTTTGATATACCGGATCTCTTCTATTCCGAATACCGGCCGTATTTTGTGGTCCCAGTTTTAATTTTCTTTTATCATAAACCGGGCTTCTTACATCAATCTTTGATCTAATCCTATTAATTGTCTTTAACCTTGAATTGCGAACAACGATAGAAATATATATTGCGAACAACTCGACAGAAAATCAAAAACTAAAAGATGATAGCTCCGTAAAGAAAACAATTACGTTGCGAATTGTCTTTAAAGAAGAAAATTCAAATAATAAATGAATCGAACCAAACACATAAGCCGACACAAAAATTTCTCAGCAAGAAGTATAAAGTTGGATGCAGCACTGTATCAGACATGCTTAAAAAGGCTGATATTTATTTTGAATTATTCAATAACAACGCAAATTTTGCTAAAAACGTTTTGACAACAACTACAAATTTGAATAAAATCACTTGGGAGTGGTTCCAGATAGCACGTTCCAAAAACTTTTGTTTGTCAGGACCAATTATTATCGCAAAAGCTACAGTTTGCTAAAGCACTGGGCGAAAATGATTGTAAAGCTTCCACTGGCTTGTTATGCAGGTGGAAGTCTCGTTACTCAATCCAGTCGTACTGTATCAGAGGTGAAATAGCAAATGTTGACAGTGATGTTGTTTCTGACTGGGTGGAACGTGTACCTTTTCTAAGTGAGGGATATCCACCAGAGGATATATTTAACTGCGACGAAACCGGACTATTCTATCGTGCCCTTCCTGATAAAACACTATCACTAAGAGGTAATCATCACAGTGGATCAAAGAAGTCAAAGGAACGTCTTACTGTAATGACTGCATGCAGTTCGACAGGAAAAAAGCTAAACCAATTGTAATTGGCAAGTCTCGAAAACCCCGATGTTTAAAGAATATTAATCTGAATGAGTTACCTGAATAGACTAGTCGATAATCCAATTACAGAAGACAAATTTGTCAACTTGGACTTGGAAATACCCGCTGAAAATTCCAAAGATTGGGAATCATCCCTAGTTGAGTAATACCAAACAGTCACAGCTTCTAAAGATAATGACAGAGACTCAAATTCTGATAAGCAAACAAACCCAAAACATATGGAGAAATTAACACGCACAAATGTTCAACAAATACTAGACTAAATCTGCCGCTTTGTTTGCACTCAAGACCCTGTATTACTCGATCCCGTCAACAGACTGATCTATCTGAACAATAAAGCGATTGCTGAATCTAAGCTAAATACGAGGCAATCCTTTTTGACAGATTTCTTATTAACTTTACTGTTTCACTTTTTCGTTATAAGTAAATTTAATGACTTGTTCAATATACCGGCCTCCCCTCTATACCGGACAATTCTGTCGGTCCCGAGAGGAATCGGTTTAAAGGGGTTTGACTGTATATCTAAAATTTTAATAATCAATAAAATTAATTAACGTGCAGACGGAGACTTTACCATACACTTACTGACAACCTACTACAGTACCCTTACCTGGATTACTTCCATGGACAAAGTAATCGCTTATGTAAACCGAACTATCATGGATACGAGATCACTATCTGTACCTAAACACCACCATAACTACACTAGGGGATATGGAAGGTCGGCATTTATCATGGAAAAAAACGAATTCGAAAAGTCTGTTCGATTAATTACTGAGGATAAGGTTAGACTGAAGGATTCGAACAATGAACTAAAAAACAGGGAGGTCAAAGCACAAAAATAGAGATGGAAACATATGTTATCTTCTTTGAATGGAAATAGACCCACTGCTGAAGTCTGTAAAACTATACGAGACGTCTCAAGAGAGGATGAAAGATCATCTGAGGTGAATCACAGCCAAATGATTTGAACAACCTAATGAAATGTTGTAAAAATATTCTATAAGAACCATAAGAAGTCGGATGTACCCCCAATATATCTCAGTAAACCGAAAAAAACCGGATATGATATTCTTCACTGAAAGCGACGTGAGAAATGTATTGAATTCCATTTAAAACAACGTATTCTAACGGACCGGGTGAGAACCAATGATCCTCCTAAAGAATCTTGGAGATTATGGAATCGCTGCATTAACGAGGATATTCACCACTCTATTAACAAAAATTATTTTCCAGCCATATGGAAGCTTGCCCAGCTACGTCCTATTTGAAATTCGGAAAAGTGAAGAAGTACCCAGGCTTCATACAGATCGGTAGTGTTATTGTGTTCGTTGTCGAAAATTCTGGAAAGCCTGTTTCTTGCGAAAATCAAAAATTATCTTCCAGGTTTGTCATTTCAAAATGGTTTTTAAGAGGAGAGGTCTACCTCGACACATTTATCTGCATTTACCAGCTTTATGCGATATGGTTTTACGAACAGGCACATGAAGACTGTACTTTGCTCCACTGAGATCCAAAAGCTTTTGACTTTTTGTCAAGGAAAATTTTACTTGGAAAATTTACCAAAAATCCCTGGAAAGCTTAAACTCTCGCCAAAATTGGTAATTTGACGACTCAGTCATGATATCGGAGATAAAGTGATTTTAAGGTACAAATACTAATTTTTAGACAAAAAAATGATCAAAATATCCCCCGATATCCATTATACAATAACTGGGTTATGATCAATACTGCGTAGTTAAAAGAGAAGATAACATATACAAACTGAGGGGAGAATATATAGAAGGAATACATCTAGAATTCTATATCTGACAAAAAAATAATTTTTTTTTTCATTTTTGATTTTAGGACTAATATTAATTTATTGGAACCGATAAATTCATCGCCGTAAATCAAGGGACCACGTGGGCGGATTCTATATAGAAGAGGTCGAAATTTTGATTTTTATACTATAGTTAAAATACGATTTTGGAGATTAATTCGACGATGGGAGTCACGTGTCAGTTTCTTGCTTTACTATCTGTCAGGATTTGTCCTCACGTCAAGAGTTAATCCTCATATTCTCTTCCAAAACATTACCAGAGGAAATTAAGAAGGTTATTGTTTAAAATTTATTATTTATTTATTTACCCCAGACTTACATATATGGGAGACCTTGACATCGGTGCTTTATTTTCGGATGAAAATCGAAATTTTTAAATCTTGTCTAAAAACGTGATTGGCTTTGCAAGGGACAAAAAACTGAGTACTGTTGCAGTATAGAACTCCCTAAGCAATTATAGAACCCCCATAAAAAATAATTTTTTAGTTACCTGAAGAGTTTTATGTCAACTTTGGTTCTTGTTGTAATACACTGGACATGCTAGAAGGATAGGGCTTATTACCGGATCTCTCATTAGAAAAATTTTTGAAATTTGAAGGAAATTTAAAAATACGGAAAAAATATACAAGGAAATACAAAATACTTCAGACGGGGATCAATAGTAACCACAAAGTTATAAACTGGTCAAACTTCGTACACGAAACGAAATCTGATTTTTTAAACTCAAGGGATAAGACTAAAGGACATGAAACAGCTGTAGAAATTGATGAGATCCTAATGAGAGGGAGAAGGAAAAATCACCAGAGAAGGATGCTGATAGGTGATCTCATTAATGGCGACCCGGATAAAAAATCTCGACAGCCCTTGGGTCTTCGGTATGAGGACCCGGGTAAAAAATCTCGAAGAAATAACTTTGAAGAGAGTATTGACAGCCCTTGGGTCTTCGGTATGATCCAACGTGGAACCAGAAGGACAAGACTCTTTTATGTATTAAATAGAAAGAGGGAAATTTTACTACCTATCCAAAAAAAGAATGTGGGTAGTGAAACGAATATTTATAGTGATCAATGGGCTGCTTGTGCTACTTCAAATAAGCATTTTGCAAGTCATGGCTGGGTGAACCATAGTGAAAATTTTATTGACTCCGATGACAGTAAATTCACGAGTCGCATAGATATGAGAAACATGGCTCGATGTACTGTTTGTACACGTTCATCAAGACTGGGTGAGTACCACTCTTCCATATTCCCGATAAACTTTTCAATTGTCACACCCAAGATCCTTTGACATCTGTTGAAAGGGATGCCGACCTTGTTTAACTTCAAGGTGACTCAAGGTGTCTTTCTTCCAAAGGTAATTAGTGACGTAGACGACTTCTTTGCATTCACCACGAGCCGGTTTTTAAAATATCCAGCCATTAAGCCTGTCCAGGTTAATTAAGAAACTCCACAATCTTGTGATATTTTTTTACTGCTTCATCGCATTCTTAGTGATCGGGGATCCAAGAAAATTCATGCTTCATCGCATTCTTAGTGATCGGGGATCCAAGAAAAATCAATTCGTTTTCAGGGGTTGAAATCCCAAAAAACAAGGAGTATAATTTTGAACAATTGAAGAGAAGTCATCGTCAGCAAGACCACAGTTTGTTATTTCACATTTCGTTGTATTCAATTCAAGACCCACCTCGGACAATGCGGGGATGAGTACTTCTAACTTTTGGAAGACCGTTTCCGGGGGACCTCCTAGGACAGCGTCATCGAGGTACCAGATGTTGAGTAGGCCTCGAGAGTTCTTCGTAATTTTCTCAATTCCGAGGGAAAACAGCAGTGGTACGAGGGGATCGCCCTGTTGAACACCTGAGGACGATTGAACCATGAAATCCCCATGTAATAGTGACGCAACCTTTTAGTATGAATAATTGACCAGTTCAAATATGTATGGACATCTTTCTTTGCAGGCCTCCAGCATGCAGTCTCTTCTTAAACTGTTAAAAGCGTTCTTGATGTCCAGCTTTACCATAATGTGCCTTTTAAAGTTTTGAATGCTGCGGTTCCTAGAATGTCCTGACGGAGTGAACGACTGCCTCACACCCAAGACGAATTGACTGGGAAGTAAGGATTTTGACAAGATTGACGTAGAAAATCTGGAAGCAATCTTGGATGCTAGTTTCCTGAAGGTGAATCCGACCACGATCGGGCAGATATCACCTCCCTTTTTGTCGACTGCAATCAGACTAGCCGAAAACAAGATAGACGTATCAAATCAGGCAAGTATCCAGATATTATCCTGTTCCTAAGAGAAGTGAGTGAGAAGGAGAGACGACATGTTTGGTCTCCAATAGTCGGTGAAATAAGGTCTTTAAGATGGCCGGGCCTTAAGCCATCGAGACCTCCACTGCTACTTGGTGCAAAGTTCTATAACGCCGTGATGACATCCTCAAGCGACGTGGTCAAAGGGGTCACTTTTGATAAGGGTGAACAGTTGCGTAGGTCATTCGGAGAGGGTGGATGCTTCTCCAATAGAATTTTGTAAGTATCAACGGTTGGATTGCGTGGTCCGCCCGAGAGTGAGAGGGCCTTCAATGGGGATCGGGTTCCTTTTTGAGGCAACTTCGATCGTACGGTCCTTCTAAAACGAAAAATCTCAGTTTCCCAAGTTGAACTTTAATTCTCAGTTGAACGGATGCAAAAGGACGGGAGGTCCGTAAAGTGAGTTCCATCCATAAAAGCGCGGATGTTGTTTTTCATTTAGATTGAAATAGACTCGTTCCCATTGCAATCTCGGGGGAGCCAAGTGCGAAAGGAGCAAAATTAAGTCGTTTATAGAGTCGGAGCGGAGAGCATCGTCGATTGCTTTGGCTTCGGCAGCAGAGGGCGTGTTGCTTTTGGGATCTTCACCGGGATACTCTTCGATGAACGACGTTTATTGATAAGTTTGAGGAGCGAATCTGGATCCAACTGGGAAAGGTCTTCTCCGGAGGTGTATGCACTCGCGTCCTTATCATGGAGGGTGGCATTACATCTTAAGACCGTTTGCAAACTGTGGAGGTTTGAGAAAAAAAGGAAGTATGACTTGCTTGCACCAAGATGGGGCAGATGCTTGGTTGCAAGGTCATCGTTATTCCAATAGTAATGACGTGGAAAGGAATTACAACAAAGTACCACAATGGTTATCCGAAGCAGTTGGGGGTAGATAGGAAGCTCCAGGCCTATCTACAGTCCACTGTATTAAAGCGGACCCTAGAGAGCCTGACACTGGAGTATACGAGGCAGAGCCCGGAGATGCCATCTGTGCAGAGGGTTCAATTGGACAAGGCGCTCTCGGAGTTGTTTCAGCAACCAGAATTGAACCTTCCTGAGGAGGTTGGCGAACAGGCAGGCGAGGAAGGATGTTGGTTATTAAATATTATTTTTTTATTGTTGGTTAAATAAAGTGGTTTATAAGATTTACCTAAAAAATTAAATTTCGACTTTTTTAACATTACACAAAATTTTGATTTTTTGACTTTATCACTTTTGATTTATACAATATTTTTGATTAAAAACTACTTCTTTTTTTAAAAATAAGTTTTAAACAATTTTAAATAACATATGAATTTTTGACTTTATTGACAAAAATCGCCCTAGTGATGAGTGTGATTCCTGGGAAAATTGAGGATTCTATCAATTGTCCTATCAATTGTCCGCCACCAGAATCTATTGAAATTGACGGTGTTCGATTTAAAAACTATATTTAGATTTAAAAAATTACGTGTTTGTTGTGATTATGTCTGTTGTGAGAAAAGCAACTGAAAAAAATGTTCCCACTTAGATGAAAAAGGTACCTGCTTTTAATAAAGCGAAATCATTTTCTACATAATTCTCATGAAGCATATTGTCCATAATGGTTAGCGTCATGGATCTCTTCAGAAATTATCACGTCAATGTTGGTTGAAACGATAACGAGCTTGGATTAAATACGAATTTTCAAGATAGAGATCTCCGTTTATCAAAAGGAAGTTTTCAGCATTCTATACTTCCGAGATACTGATATATTCAGGTCTGTCCTTCAAGGATTCATTTTATTAAGTTGTTAGGCAAAATGATATTACACGTGACATCCCAGACAAGTACCATCAGATAATTAGTCATTTCGTCCAGTTTCAATCGCGTCTATATTACCTAAAGGTTGGAGTGCAGAGAAAATGCTAGCAAAAACCTAGCAAACGACATAATTTAAAATTCATATATAGGTATTATTGAAAATCTTTTTGCAAGCAAGTGGATTAATAAATGATTTTCAGAAAAAACCCAATTAAAGACCCAAAACCCAATAATTAATTAAATTAATTAAGCCTAAATTGCGTGTGACTTCAGTGTTACTTGAAATAAGTAATAAAACTTCCTGGAGATGATGTCATTGGTGATTCTAGAATAAAGTTTTATTAAAAAACCAGTGGTAGTTATTAAGTTCATTGTTTCTTGAAATAAAAAGGAATCAAACCTCCTGAAGATGATGTCATTGGAGAGTCTAGAATAAAGTTTTAGTAACAAACCAGTGGTAGTTATTAAGTTCATTGTTTCTTGAAATAAAAATGAATCAAACCTCCTGAAGATGATGTCATTGATGAGTCTAGAATAAAGTTTTAGTAAAAAACCAGTGGTAGTTATTAAGTTCATTGTTTCTTGAAATAAAAATAATCAAACCTCCTGAAGATGATGTCATTGGAGATTCTAGAATAAAGTTTTAGTAAAAAACCAGTGGTAGTTATTAAGTTCATTGTTTCTTGAAATACAAATGAATCAAACCTCCTGAAGATGATGTCATTGGAGATTCTAGAATAAAGTTTTAGTAACAAACCAGTGGTAGTTATTAAGTTCATTGTTTCTTGAAATAAAAAGAATCAAACCTCCTGAAGATGATGTCATTGGAGAGTCTAGAATAAAGTTTTACTAACAAACCAGTGGTAGTTATTAAGTTCATTGTTTCTTGAAATACAAAGGAATCAAACCTCCTGAAGATGATGTCATTGGAGATCTAGAATAAAGTTTTACTAACAAACCAGTGGTAGTTATTAAGTTCATTGTTTCTTGAAATACAAAATGAATCAAACCTCCTGAAGATGATGTCATTGGAGATTCTAGAATAAAGTTTTATTAAAAAACCAGTGGTAGTTATTAAGTTCATTGTTTCTTGAAATAAAAATGAATCAAACCTCCTGAAGATGATGTCATTGGAGATTCTAGAATAAAGTTTTAGTAAAAAACCAGTGGTAGTTATTAAGTTCATTGTTTCTTTGAAATATAAAGGAAATCAAAACCTCCTGAAGATGATGTCATTGGAGATTCTAGAATAAAGTTTTAGTAAAAACCAGTGGTAGTTATTAAGTTCATTGTTTCTTGAAATAAAAATGAATCAAACCTCCTGAAGATGATGTCATTGGAGAGTCTAGAATAAAGTTTTATAAAAAACCAGTGGTAGTTATTAAGTTCATTGTTTCTTGAAATAAAAATGAATCAAACCTCCTGAAGATGATGTCATTGGAGATTCTAGAATAAAGTTTTAGTAAAAAACCAGTGGTAGTTATTAAGTTCATTGTTTCTTGAAATACAAAGGAATCAACCTCCTGAAGATGATGTCATTGGAGAGTCTAGAATAAAGTTTTACTGAAGCAAACCAGTGGTAGTTATTAAGTTCATTGTTTCTTGAAATAAAAAGGAATCAAACCTCCTGAAGATGATGTCATTGGAGAGTCTAGAATAAAGTTTTACTAACAAACCAGTGGTAGTTATTAAGTTCATTGTTTCTTGAAATACAAAGGAATCAAACCTCCTGAAGATGATGTCATTGGAGATTCTAGAATAAAGTTTTATTAACAAACCAGTGGTAGTTATTAAGTTCATTGTTTCTTGAAATAAAAAGGAATCAAACCTTTTGGAGATGTTGTCATTGGAGGTTCTTGGATTAATCATTAATCTAACCTGTTTTTCTAGATTGACGATCTTCCGCACTTATATCTTCTATGAGAATTTAAAAATATACTTTTCCATTGATATCTGTTTGCATAAGGATCTAAGTAAAAGTCCTAAATAATAATTATTCACATTCCCATATATATTTCCCGAGTACAAATCCTGAGTATACGAATATCACTAGATTTTATTATTAAAAATAATGTACAATAAACCGATATCATTAAATTATAACGATATATTCGATTATATAGTCACTAATTTAACCCAGTATATTTATTTAATTAGATAATCATATTTGGGTTATTTTTATCTTTTCTTGTTAATTTTTTTCTACAGAGTCTCCAACAATAATTACCGTTCACTATAATTTTAATGGAAATAAAGATTTTTGTTTCCAAGACTGCTATCAGATTGTAGTCCTAATCAGCGATTAGGTTTCAAAAAAATTTACTTTTCCCAATTTTAAAATGAATGGATGACAATTTTATGAGTAATATACTTTCTGGAAATATCTTATTGAAATCTGAATTCTTCCCGATTAGAATTTGTGCACATATTTTTGATGTCAATGATTATCTCAGTTTTCAATAATCAAAAATGAAAATCTTTTCTTATTGCCCTAAAAATAATTATTTGACCGAATTTTTGAAATTACAAAAATTTTAACATTGATGCCCTAACAATCCGCAGAGTCGAATGTTTGTTGAACGCTTCATTCAGACTGTTCAATTCTATCCAAAATTATGGTTTTGTATGATGAAAATGATAGAAATTATTTAAATTGACCTAAAAAATTAAATTGTTGACCTAATTAGTATAAAAAGTTTTTAAAAATGAATAGTTGGTTTAATTTTTTGTTAAAATATAAAATTTTTTTGTTGAGGTAGAGACGAGGTGGTGACGACATCTCTATTGCATTATGTCTTATTCGTATTCGTTAAAAACTTCCCCGTTCACTCTGGGAACTTTCGAATGCTGTGGAATTAAACAACCTCAAGAAACACCAACTGACATGTGATCTAGCAAAATACAACATCTCTCTTTGCTCTCTACAAGAGACAAACAACCTTACAATGTGCAGAAATGTATTGCAACTCAACCTATTTACCCTCACATCGGCCTGTTGTCAATATGGTATTGGATTTGCAGTCCATCAGGACCTGATTCACTGTGTTACAAGAGTGTGGGCACATTCTGACCGCGTCGCACTGCTGCAAATCAAATGCGGAAATAAAATCAACTCAGTCATTTCCATTATAAATATATATGCCCCAAAAAGAGCGCGAGTCTCAACAAATATCGAATTACCTGGAAACATTTTACTCTACTCTCACTAGTGTATACAACTCGCTTTCGTCATCTTACATTCTCCTTGTCACCGGGATTGGAACGCCAGAGCTGGAAAAGCCATACCAGGGGAAACTTGTATTGAAACACACGGAAAGAATCATCGCAACCTTCTTGGAGAGTCATTGATACAATTTTTCTGGCGTTCAACCTACTTGTTTCAAGCACTCAACAAGACACAAGACCACTTGGGTTGGCACCAAAAAATACAAATCAGACAACACAATCCGAGTATACAACCAGATTGACTATATTCTCTGCAAACAACATCTGAAGGCTATCATGAAAAATTCGAGGTCATATGGCGGACTTGATACTAGCAGCGATCACAAACTTGTTGTTGCTCTGCTAATATTAAACAGAATTCATGAAATACGTGGAAAACGCCTCAGTACGATACGACAAGGAGAGGCAACGTTATGAATAATCTACCAGTCTTCGATATAGTATAACTCTAAGGAAAAACATAAACTCCATTAACAAAAATCAACCAGCAAATAATGTATGGGAGAAATAGTTGTTGCTATACAAAAAAAACAGCTTCTAGTGTTTTGGGTCCCACCCCCAAACCCAGTCACAACAAAGCAGTCCGGATATAAGACGACTTTCTGTAATACAAAAAGAGCCTTGCTGAAAATAAAAAGTGCTCCAAGCAAGTGACGGGAAAAATCAACGAGCTCCGCGCAGAAAGGCAGAGTTTTAATAAAAATCAAACAAACACAAAAATCCTTTGCCAGAAGTGAAGCAGATAATCAAATTTCCCAAAATACGAAATATAAAGACGTACCAAGGATGTTCAAAGAATTCGCTTCATTAACAGAGGGAGGAGTTCGGCTTCGATCACTGTCCACGATAACCTAGGCCACACTGGGGGCACAGATGGTATTGTGCTTTATGCCAATAGTATAAAAATCTATTGAAATACTTGGCATTGATATGTCTCTTGCATTCGATTCGATACTCCGGGAAAACTTATGGAAGTTCTAAAGAGCTTTCTTCACCCATACGACCTTAAATAATACGCCTTCTCCCGCAGAACACTCAAATTTCTGTCAAAATTGGCATTCAGTGCCTGTTATTAAAAGGATCAAAGGGATCTGTAATAAAAATTTAGACATTTCAAGTCCACTAACCGAACTTATCACTAGATCCATAGATAAGACCCTCACGAACAGCGGGTGGCTTTCAGAGCATCTGGGAATAAGCTCCTCAGCAGCAATGGCCACTATCTACTGGGGGATGGAACATTACGACCTGTCACTGATTATTTTATCTATACACCCAAAGATCACGGAAAAAAACGGTGCTAAAGCTAATTAATTAATTGATTCCAGTTTTTTCCATGATTCTCCCAGCAATTCCACCACTTTCGGGAGATTCTTTTTCTGTAGAGGAACTCGATGCAAGTGTCCTTCTTCGGGACTAATCGGAATTTTTCCCTATGGTTAGGCCTTCCTAAATGAGTTTTCTGGTTTATTGCAGAAACGAAGAAAACCTATTCCATTGTTTCTATCGACTCCTCTAAAGGAGAGTAGCAAATGATTCTCTTTTGTGTAGAAGACCAGAGTTTCCCGCCGACGCAGTAATTTCTTTGTCCGACTCTACTATTGAGTTAAATTAAATTATTCCAAAGACCAATGGTAAACCAAACTAACTAATTCCTTGATAGCAAAATCCTCTCTCAAGCGCGTCTTCCTGGGAGTTCAGGTCAATTCTAAAACTCGTCGCCATGGAGCGAAATTGTCTCGCAAGGCGGCACGTGACCATATTTGATATACCTACAAATATTTTAAGGAAAACCACGTGACCATGTTTGATATACCTTACAAATATTCAGAACAAATACCCCCTTACACCATTCACTTAAACATATTTCTCATTCACAACGAAACTCTTCCGTTAAGAAATTATCCTTCATTAGTGAGATGTATTTGATTTCCAGTCTGAAGGGACCCTCAATCCTATTCACCCAGGGCCCTTGATGTTTAATTCGTTTGTCCAAGCATAATTCATAAGTTTGTCAATCACAAATTCTTGCCATTAGTCCTATGTAGAATTAATGGGCTTAAAACAGGGTTGTTAAAAATCTGATTTTTATGAATTAAATAGGATTTTTTTGATTTAAACAGGATTTTTTTGAATTAAATGATTTTTATTCGGAATCAAAGTAAAATAAAAATAAAAACAATGGAAATCGTATTTATTTATTTAAATGCTCGTAAACAAAGTTAAGTTTGGCAGCTTTTTAAAAAATTCGTTCTATTCCACCTGTGGAAGCAACTGCTCCAAAAGATTTTTTGCAGAGTGAAATTACTTTAGAGGTAACTGGTAAGAGTACGACTCCCACCAAGCTATAGATGATACTTTGTTCAATAAATTCGGAGCGAACATGTATAGTTTGAATGGATCAGCTTTTGCTCTGAAATTAATCAGAGTCGGAAGAGCATATTTGTGATGTTCAGCACAATACTCCAAGGCGAGGTAAATCTCAGCAGTTGAAAGAGATCTCCCACAACGTGTTGGGTCCATTAGATTCGCAAGTAAGTGGAAAGTGTTAATGCTTGATCTGCTCGAGTTTTCACTTTTTCTAGAATAGTCGTAAATTCATAGTCAATATAAGTCTGTTCAAGTTCTTTTCAAATTGCAGAGGCTAAAGCAACAGATTGAAGATACTCCGCGGTGTAGCTATATCCAGAGGTGTCCACATTGTCAATTAGACAGCTTTCTCCATCCGATGTTACAACTGACACACAAATAACAGGTTCATTATGAATGTTACTCCACCCGTCCAACATCATAGACGCTATCTTGTCCTTGGTGTCTTTGCCGACAGTCTTAATGTATTTGGTCGTACACACGACCGAGCAATGAACCACCAATTTGATGACGAGAGAGTAAACGATACCCAGGAAGAAGCATTTGGACAAATTCCGGATGTTCTACAGCAGCAAAAGGAGTGTTACTGGAATATATGTATCTAGCTAGTTGCATATCAATCAAATTTTTCTTTGATGACGTCGTCGTAGTAACGAAGTCGATTAAAGAATGGTCCCTCGTCCTTGGGAGTAATTCGTTCATCATGTCACTTTCAGGTTTCGACAGATTTTCAAAGATATCAATATTAGTTTGACTGAACAAATGATGCTGCCTCATCCGAGACCTAGTACCTCGTTCCGCAATTGCGGTTTCTGGCTCGAATCTCGGTCTTTCCAGGAATAATACATTTATCGAGTTGAACCCATAAGGCATCACGCTTTGTACCAGACATTAAAAAAAATTATCTTTTAAATGATTTAGATTATTGATTAAAATCAAATGATTTAAATCTAACAACCCTGGTTTAAAAACATTAGTACAGTCCGACCCGAATTGGGGCAGACAGGGGTGGGCACCCCGCATTTTGGGGCATTTTTTTTGGCCAACATTTTGGCAGAGTAAAATGGAAAATCGATAAAAAAATGGAAATTTTGGGGCACTATAAAATTGTGAGGAATGAAATTATAAGTAAATAAAATTATATTTTATTAATAAATATATAATTTTAATTTACACGTTTATTTACATTTTTTGTTGTGAATGGTATCAACTACGAAACAAAATTAACGATTGCTAAATTAATATTGAAGAACAAATTATCTGAAAGACAAATAATTAAAAAATACGAAACTACTAAAAGCATGATTTCGCGAATAAAAAAACAATTGTACCTTTTCTTGAACAAGGGACTTTAAACACGGATGAGGATCCTATGCCTTATTGTGAGAATTCTAAATTCGATGATCATGTTTTTGAAATATTTCAGAAACTATGAGAAGATAAGGTTCCAATATCAGGTCCTTTCATAAAGAAAATTGCCTTATATACGGCTTCAAAAATTGGATTTGATACTTTCAAAGCTTCAAACGGCTGGCTTGACAGATTTAAAAAGCGACATGAACTGAAATTTAAATCAATTTGTGGAGAAAAAAATTCATGTGACTTGACTTACATCAATGAGTTTTTTAAAATTCTTGATAAAATTATTCAATATGGAAGACAAAATGTTTTTAATTGTGATGAAACTGCTCTTTATATAAAAAGGACTCCACGAAAGTCTTTTGTCGGAATAAATGACGATACTTTTGGCTTTAAACAGGGAAAAGAAAGAGTCACTGTACTTCTTTGTTGCAATTCCATGGGGGAAAAACTTGAGCCATTGATTGTTGGAAAATTTAAAAACCCTCGATGTCTCAAAAATTTCAATGTGAAAGATTTTGGAATTTCATATTCATCCTCTAAAAATGCATGGATGACTGGAAATATTTTTATGAGCTGGTTGACTCGGATAAATGAAAGATTTTATACAATCAACAGAAAAGTATTAATATTGCTTGATAATGCGGGATGTCATAAAACTATTGAATGCTCAAATATTGAGTTTTTATTTTTGCCAAAAAATACAACACCGTATTTGCAACCATTGGATATGGGAATTATCAAGACCTTTAAAGATTATTACTCAAATTATCTGATTCAGTATTTGTGTTTTGAGGAGGATGATGATGAATTCAAACGGTTGATAAACAAAATAAACCTTCGTCATGTAATTCTGCTAATTTCTAAAAGCTGGGAAAAACTTGATCCAAGTTTAATATTTAATTGTTGGAATCAAATTGAAAAGATTCGTGATTCCGTAAAAATTGAAGATACCATTACAGAAGAAATGATCAACAATGCCGTAAACGAAACATTGAATGGGGAAAGTGACGAATTCGTTGATAATATTTACAACGAAGGTTTAGAAAACAATAACATGGAAACAATTCTAAAAGAAACGCAAGATTCTCTTGATCAGTTAGAGAAGAAAATTTTTTACATATCTCCTGAAATGCTCAAAGAATTTTACGATTTTCGACTTAATTTTATGAAAAATGTAAGAAGTAAAAGGATAACTGGGGATAAATTAACTGATTATTTTTCTAAATTTGATTTTTGATGTTTAAAATTTCTGTTTTATTAAACCCCTGTTTTTGAGGCACCCGCTTTTTGGGGCACTTGGTGCCCCAATTCGGGGTCGGACTGTACATCTGCAAGATCCATACGCGGGATCTTTTAGAAGAAAAATAGCCTATCTCGACTGGATGTAATAAAAATTCATTTCGTATTTCGTATTGGTAATCCTTTTGACTGAGAAAACCAACGTGAGCAAGTCCTCAAGTCAGGAAAATATAACTAATTTATAACAGAGAATTTATGTTATTGATGGAATTTTGTTGCAATCTAAGGACAATTTTGAATAATTTTCAATCGCATTGGATACTAGTACCGACAGGAGATACTTCTTAACTTACCGTATTTGTACGAGGGATAACTGAAACATTCCACATTTTTGAAGAATTTGTCAAAGTCATTACAATGATGAGTACAGTGACAGGAACCGATAACTTTGCATTTATATGACCTAAATTTGAAACTACAAAGAAGTAATTAATTTATACATATGTCCAAATCACTGCTTTTGAAAAGAAAATGACGTTGTGAGAATTACAATTACAAAAATGAAATATGACACATTTTGTGAATTTTCTTTATACGAATCCTACCGATGCTCATGAATATGCAAACATAGTTAAGGAATTTTTTTAATTTTAAAATATTTTATTTAGGAGAAAAGAGAGCAATAGTCATATGGGGCTGCCCTGACTGCGTGGCTATTCGCTTTCAGGATGGCGAGCGAGATTCGCTTAAATAATCAGCAGCGCTCACGAGGGTCTCCTGATCATGTAGAAATCCGATTCCCTAGACGACTCAAGAATTCCAGCGTCTCACCCGAGATTGGAACGAACAAAAAAATCATTGGCTAAGACCGTGTACTTTGACAGTTTCAACCTAATGGTCCTATCAGCAGCAGAACAGGCTCAAGAGGCAAACGTGTCGGTGCAGGTGACGTCCCAGACAATGTTTCCCGACTTCAAAAGGGAAGATTGTCATCCATCTGGTCTTTTCCCGCCTGCATGACCGACTGGTTCGGGCATGGAGGGATGTCCGGGGGCGTCCAGAGCTCGCTTAACGACTTCGTACAAGGCCATGTGTCTGGGAAATCTGTCTGCACTCTTCCTGTGGGAGAATGAGAGCCAAAACAGTCGATCTAGTCTCGCATCGGCACAGATGTGAACACAGACTTTTAATCCTAGTCGTAATGAGATCCCAATACGAACGCATTCATCATCCAGGAAGGTACCAAAACTACATTGGGAATGACGTTGAGCCAGGCACCGCTCTCGGATGACGCCCCCGGCAACAAACAGGGGGATGTTGGTTATGGAATTGAGATTAGAATTTTCATCACGTTTCATGGATTAGATAGATAATCTTATTGACATAACAAACTCGTTACTAATTAAAAACTAATTGAACATGGAGAAGCCAATGAGTTTGTCCTAGTTGGTGGGGTCCGGTATAACGAGACATCATATGTCTCCTCTTCGAAATATTGACCCCTTGCACCAGAACAATAATTGTTTTTTCAAGTGGTGCAATATTTTTTCAATAGATATTGCGCATCTCTCATAACTAGGCGGTAATTTAGATTTTAAATCAAATCCATATGCCAGTTTAATAGCATATCTCCTCGACCTATCAAGAAGCTCTACTAGAATACTTCTCTCATCACTTTCAAACCATCCTTTAAAGCCATAAATCAGGAATAGTTCTATACAAGTTATATAACATAGAGAAAAGTTTCCGGACTCAAATGATTTCGTAGAAGCTATAAAACTTAAAAATGTTTTTTGTTCATTTAAGGAATTTTACAAAAAATTGCTTTTTAAAATTATTGATTTTATTTCCTCAAATTGGCCACAAAATTCTAAGGAACCAATTTGCGAGGGTTGACTGAATAAAAATATTAGTTCAATTTGAATATCAAAAATTAGAAGTCCCGGAAAATATTTTCTAGATTTAGGGGTCACCAGAAAAAAAGGTTGAGAAACATTGACATAGATTATTCCTCCGAAGGAAAACTAATTTTGCCCCCACTTTGATTAATTGTTAAACTTGGAAAGTTTAGTTATTTTATAATTGGCCAAACAAGAAAAAAATTGACTAATTTGAAATATATGTATATAAATATCCAGCAGCGTAAAAACCGAAGAATGAAGGGAAAGCCAACCGTAAAAACGACATCACCTGACGATTACATAAAAATAGGGGACAAATTGTCAGTGATTAACTTATTCAAAGAAACAACTCCACGGTATCAGACAATCATTGTACCTGCTTACATACGTCAGAGAAAGAAGGATTATATGGAAAGATACGAACTCCCAAAATCGAGTAGTAACACATGCCTCATATATAGAATACAAGGTTCTACCACCATTAAAGAGTTGTCAGATGAGGACCAAATGAAAGTGACCACTGTAGACTCAGAAATTCCCTCAAAAACTAGTAATTTTATATAGAAATTCGAGAAAATATTCCAAATTTAACGACATTGGATTACTCTGATAGAGAGTTTTTGCCACCTCCAAGATGGCAAAAATGATTGTAAGACCTAATCGTGGTATTTACTCATTTCTATAATTTTAGGGGATGACTCAAGTTCATCAAGCTATGTTTCATCGAGCGAAGGAACTGCCATAGATAGCGATACTCTCGAGAGCTCATCATCCTCACCTGAAGAAGATCCCAAACAGGCAGACCTAATTCCTAAAATAATCCTATCTACCAAACTTCTATCAGAAGTTGTTCCCATAACTGACGATCTTTAGGAACCAACTACCGATTTCCCATCAGAAATCGTCCCCATGACTGGCGATCTTCAAAACCAACTACCAATCTCCATCAGAAGTCGTCACCATAACTGAAGATCTTCAGGAACCAGATTATTCAACTACCAATCTCCCGTCAGAACTCGTTCCCGTAACGGACGATCTTCAGAAGCCTTTTAGTTTTCCCAGTGAAAACTCAACAAATCTATTTATCAAGAAAACAGTCGATAATGGAAGAATTTCGTGGATGTGGTATCAATCATGAGATTCGAAATTGATCCCAAAAACGAGACCAATATAAAAGGGGACAAGACTTTCAAAATTGACCATGAATCTTTCTCGTATTAATTCTACGTTTATTCTTAGTAACCAGCATCCACAGATTACGAATGGGTCACTACTGAGTATCCTGCAACATTTGAGATGACTGTTCCCCAAGAAAATAGCATGTCTGGGAGTGGATACTCTAACTTATACAAAGACAGTGGAAAAACTACAGCACAGAACAGCCAGGATTCATCTTCCAGTAGCAACATTAATAGGAGGTTGACTTCGGGAAAGTAAATTTTATTAAAAATTAGTAAACCGGAATCACAAAAAATGTCCGAAAAACCGAAGATTCAGAAAAAATCGAACATAATGAATTATGGAGTCGCAATCTTACTTATTGGTTCAAACGTGGTCTGATTTTCTAGGCCTTCTACTGTTCAGTTTAACCGCCTCCTTGAGTTGGGGTCTTAAAAAATCAAAGAATCAAAAATTATGCGAAATATTGAAACTCAAATCGGACAAATTCGGCCTGGAAACGAAACTTAATATCAAATCCTTTATAAACAAGGCTGGATAGTGTATTCCGTGGAAGAAAACAACAAGCAGCATGACTTTTATTACGGGAAAAATGAAGAAGACGTTGGCTTCTTTGGAGAAGGATTCTATATTATTGGTGGAAAGAATATCAGTGCGCTTTATCACGTCTCAGATATTAATAGAAAGGACAAGGTCGTAGACAATCAAATTTCTCTCAGTTGTCTACGATTCCTATATTATTAGACATATCTGATGTTTTGATTATAAGAAATTATTATTTGTTTAAATTAACTTTTACTAAACGAAAAATACTTTTTTTGAAATTATATTTTTAGCAATTGGATGTCAAATTCAGAACTGTACAAAAGATGTGGCTTAAGGCCATTATCAGAGGAGATTCTCAAGGCTAGGTGGAGACTTTTTGGTCACATCTTACGAATGGATATGTTGACTCCACCAAACATTGCAATGGAGAACTATTTCGCACAACTGAAGGGATCATTCCGTGGCAGGCCTAGAGTGACGTTTCCTTCAGTACTAAATGATGACCTAATCCGAATAAACAAAACTCAACGAAATGGTGAAGATCTTGACTCACTACGAGCAATGGCCCGGAATAGGGGAACATGGAAGAGGATGTGTGGGAGGATACTGGACGTGGCACAAAGGGAACTTAATTAATCTAATTAATTTTTGATTTCCCGTAAGTGCTTAAAAAATTGGATGTCTCTTAGATCAATTCATTCTGCCTTATGGTCTCGACACTGCCTTGGATTGGCCAGCGTCTGGGAAATGCATATTGGCGTAGACAACGCTTTGTATTGGCTAGCGTCTGGGGAATGCATATTGGCTTATACATCGCATTGAATTTGACTGTCTGGGCGAATGCATATTGGCTTAGACACCACTTGGATTGGCCATTGTCTGGGGGAATGCATATTGGCTTAGACACCACCTTGGATTGGCCAGATTTCGGAGGAATGCATACTGTCTGGAGAAAACTGCATACAATTGTAACCAACAGACTCACCTTCTCTCTTACAAGCAAATATTAGTTTGCCTAGTAGTGACTACGAGACGAGCGCCAAGGCTACGTTCCCAGTTCCTTCCATACTGTCTATAGGTAGCAGGTACAAAAAGACCTATATGTAAAATATTGAGGATGTTTTGCCTATAAAATGGTAGCACAAATTAATACCCTAAAAGCATCACGAATAAGTAAATATTACTGAAGAAAAGGCTAAACATAAGATTGATTGGAAGACCATACAGAACACCATCGAGACTTCCTCAAGATTGTCAAGTCTCCTGAACATCCCCTCAGGCAGAAAGCTGAACTATATCTAGACGCCAGAGAGATACGAGAAGAAACCTTTTCCTTAATAGATATTAATTCAGGACTCCAAAACTAACCGCAAGGGAAAACCTCACATGGACACAGGAATCACTTAACTTAACAATAACTCTTGTTATTCCGAGGTCAATAAATTGAATTAAAGTGATGGAAATCTTAATCTGTCTGAGCGGAATAACAAAATAAGTGTTCATTGTTCTGACCATGTTGGGGGATTGCCTGGTTATACAATCTGAATACTCAGTCAACAGGAGGGAAGGGGCGTTTCTTTATAATTGCCTTGCGGTACACTATAAGGAGTCTGGCCAAAATCCTCATCATGGAGGTTTGTATGACGTGGGAAGGAATTGCAACAAAGTACCACAAGGGATATCTAAAGCAGTTGGGGTATATAGGAAGCTCCAAGCCTATCTACAGTCCACTGTATTAAAGCGGACCCTAGAGAGCCTGACACTGGAGTATAGGAGGCAGAGCCCGGAGATGCCATATGTGCAGAGGGTTCAATTGGACAAGGCGCACTCGGAGTTGTTTCAACAACTAGAATCGAACCTACCTGAGAAGGCTGGCAAACAGGCAGGCAAGGAAGGTTGTTGATTATTAAATATTAACTTTTTATTGTTGGTTAAATAGAGTGGCTTTAAACGTAAAACAGTTTATTACTTAATATTCAACGATTTTTGACAACTTCTCTTGTAAAGCAATGATTCTGGTCAGACTATGTTTTTTTAAAGTAGCCAGCCTTAATAAAGACTGCACATGCTCACTCATTATCATGATCTAAAAGAGGACTTATTTAATTTCATAGTTGAAAAAAATTGTTCGCATACGTAAGTATTGCCAAACATTGCATAAATCGTAAAGATAAAGCATGTAGTTAAAATATGTAATTATGGAATTCCAACTTTACGTTTTTCTTTCTAACGGGGTGTCATTTTGAAGTTCTACTATCTCCATTGGAATTCAAGATTTGTCATAAAAATTTGTTCAGAGAGCTCAGGAACATGATTGTCTCTTATTACCAAAAACAAATTAATTTCTTGTCTCAAAGCAAAAAATATTTTCAGTACATTTCTTCTACTCAACCGTCATCTTTGTGGCAAGACTCGTAATGCTTTTTTATATTATACTCTTTTCGCACTCAAACAAAAAACATTTTTTAAATTAATTTATTTATTTAACCCAAGACCACGGTAAAACAAACTAATTATCACGTGATCCCGATGCATTCTGACAGAGACTTCATCTTTGCCCGGTGTTCTTCCTTCGTGCCCGCGCATGAACGTACAGGACTGCCTGAATTTTCAGGGCCACCTTCCCGTGATCTGAAGTCTAGTCTCATATTAAAAAAATGAGTGTCAAAATTATTTTAATTCAAAATGAATAACATAATTCAGACACCTGGAGCAGCTGCTTCGACTACGGAGAACCTAAAAATCAAGAAATATTCTTGCCTAGGAGACAGCTATCAATTTACTCCTGTTGCGACCGAATCATCGAGAGCCGTTGGTCCAATGACAGCTGAGTTCTTGCAAGAACTCGGAGGAATGCTTGCCAGAAAAGAAAAGGGATCAACGAGAAGGGTTATGGCTGAGACAAAAGATTGGAATGGCCATACTCCGAGGGAACTCGTTCGCAATCCACGCAGCAGGTTTCCTCAACTGACATTTTCTTTGTTAAAAAATTATTTTCATATAAAAAAATAAAAAAAAAAATAAATAAATAAATATATTAATTTTTAGATTATTTTTGGGCCGCGTGTTTGAGACTCCTGGCCTACAGTATGTCAACTTGGAACAAGGCTGCTCATATAAGAGTTTTAGTGTGCTGAACCATCGGTGATAGACTGTGAGATAGACCATGTGCTTCGTAGTTGAACGATCCGGTCTGAAGCCATGCTGGAAGGGAGGCGATAAAAGATCTGGGAAAATTATCCTTAGGACAAGTTTTTACAGCACATTGACATTGTGCATGTAAGGGAGACTTGGCGGTACAACGTAGATTCATCTTTTGGCTCTCCTGTTTTCAAAATAGATGTGATCAAGGAATTCTATCAGATATTTGGGGGAATTTGAAGTTGATAGAATAATTAAGATATTGGGGGAATGTGGTGTTGATTGAATAATTAAGCCCGAGGTCTAAGATTTTTAAAGTGAATCTATAATATCACATAAAGGCCACATACACGGGTTGGAGATGGTGAAAAGTAGGTAATTGAAGTGTAGGTTTTGGATTGCTGTACTCCATTCGTACGGAATGATCTAAGTCTTTATGATTTATGGCGACGTAGTGTTTTATTAGTTTATTCACATGATTGTAGCTAGACTGTAGGGACTGGGCGATCCACCATTGTCATCGTCGTTGATAAGACCGTTTAGAGAAGGTGGTATATTTGCCTAAAGAGACGGGTCCATTTGTGTCTAGTTAGCTCGAATCAGCTGCGATATTCTGGAGTTGAATTGACGTAAAGCAATGTCCACTTTAAAGACTGCAATCAGAAAGGCCAATTCCATAACTTTACTACATACCCCGTTGACATTCAGTTGTAGAATAGTTAGGGTCCACACCACTAGACAGCAAGAAGATTAGAACAGGAACATAATCGAGTCACCCCTTCGAGGTAATCAGTTGGGTATGGGAGTATAATGGATCCTTTCCATATCACGTTGATGTTGAACGACTCAACAAATTGTGAAACACATGAAACAACGCTAAAAAACAATTACTCAAAAAATAGCAAAGTAAAAAACAAAAATCAAAATAGCAATTTAAACTATTTATTTTTTCTTTGATCTAGTTTTCATAGAATACAAATTAGAAGTAGTACAATCATAATCCGAGTATTTATTACTCCTCAATTTGTATTTATGCTTGGGCGCATTCTTTTCCTCTGTTTTTCTTTGTTTTTTGAGTGGGGACATTAAAGAGAAAAGCTTTGACTTTAATGTAGCATTCCTTCTCCGTTTTATTACTCTGCTCATGACAGTACTCCCAGAACTCTACAGTAAATCTTCAAAATGTACGCTGTCGTCAATATCTTCCTCAAGCTCATTACAGCCAGCATCAGAATAGTCTATTATAAACTGTCCCATTTCCTCATAGAGCCATCAAAGAAGTGGTCACAGCCTGCATTAAAAAATCTCCCAACCTCTTCACAGGGACCAACACTTGTTAGAGACACAGCACACTCTCTCGCTTCTAAGCTATAAACAAAGCATTACCCTTCAAAATAGACCCAATTTTATTCTCTGTTGCGTCATCTATCATAAAACCATACACCACCTTCAAATAAACTCTTTTTTGGGTTTTTCCGAGGAATTTAGTGTTGAAGAAGGGATTCCTAACATAAATAAACGGAATTACTCCTGAATGTAGCACTATTTTTAGAGTAATTTGATTTAATGGGAGACCCAGTACATTCAACATTAGCAGAACTCTGATTTGCCAAGGTCAAATCAGGATTTGTGATTGTATGCTGAAGTGAACTCTCTTTAGGTTCATTTAAGGAACTCTTCTTGAAGAAGACCTGTGAGCAGTTCACGAAATTCATGAGTGGAATGTTGATTAGACGAATCAAAGTGTACTGTATCGTCTTTAGGAGAACAGAAACGTTTGGGTAAGGGAGTTAACGAATGCTGCTTCCTGGACACTTCAACGTCTCTCTGTGATTCCTTTTCAGTCTCATATCGTACTAAGAAATCTTCGAATCGTCGTTTGAGCGTCTCAAAATCACAAGTAAGAGCAGAAAGACGGGATTCCAGTGCATCATGACGTGTAGCACAGCTCTCCTGTGAATTATTGTTGGCGGGAGAATGCACAGGAAACGTAGTCATTTTCATTTCACGAAGAGAATTAACTGATTTTGATGGTGTTTGCACATTTGGGGGATTATTTGCATGTGTAGTCGCATCAAAACACTGTTCTGACTGACATCCAGCAGGAACAGAAATCTCGGAAAGATGAACGCCATCAAAAACGTCACCAACTCTGGGGCTATGAACTAAAAGTAAAGACTTGATGGAAATACCTGAGGGTTCCATGTCGTTAATAATACCAAAATCCATCGACTTTGTGGAACAAATATCTTCATTTTCCGAAGGTTTAGGACTCACGAAGGATTCAAAAAATGACTTCTTTGCCATAAAGTCACACGAGGGTGAAAGAGTTTGACCAAAATTTCTTGTTTTACTCACAAAGACAGGCGAATGATCTTTCATACTGTCACTTCCATCTTTGTCTGTCTCATTCATCCCACTCTGATTTTGATTGACGATTAGAGCATCATCAACCATTGGCATTAAACATGAGGGGTTCAGTAACTCTGAATTTGGCCTCTGAGATGCCTCAGCTGTGTGGGACAACAAAATCGAATCAATGGTGGAACTTTTTATCGCGGAACATATAGCAGAATTATCACGTATGGATTGATACAAGTCGTCATTATTTGCCTGTGTTCCCCAACCTTGGTAGCCATCACGGATGATTTGAGATTCTTCGATTATTGGTCTTAATGAGGCGTTCTGTAGCTCAACATTCTGACTATGAGGAACCTCAGAGATGCATGATAACACATCAGTATCAATTTGATGATTTTTTCCCATGGAAAATATCCCAGAATTATTTTTAGGTTGATCCAAGCCGTCTTTTTTTCACAGTTTGTCTCAGTTTCTTCACGTCGATAATCTTTTGGATGATTATAGAATCCTTAATTATTGATGTCACATTTGACACGTTCTGTAGCTTATGGAAGTCCCAGCAGTGTAGAAGAGCATACCCGAATCATTTCGGTTGCATTTTCCGGCGGAATATATTCCAGAATTTTCGCGTATTCTTTTAAAAAGCGGAATAGGTGAATTTTCCCCAGTAGTTTCGGGTTTATCTCCCAAATCAATATCCATTTCACCACGCGAAGAGAAAATATCTGAACTTCGATAGGAAAATTGTAAATTCGGAGTATTCTGCTGATTTTCCGCTTTTAGGGGGCTCTTGACAACTGGTATCTTATGGTGGAGGATTTCATTAGCGTCGGGGATTGCTATAATGTCCTTAAAAGCAGTAAAAGTAGTGTGGAGATTAGCGATAAATTCACGGTTTTCTGCGTTTTCTTTTCTTAGCTGTTTAAGCTGACGTAAAATTCGCTGAGGAAAAGGCTAAGCTAAAGACAATTAAAAACTTCGTTGCAGGCCTGAGATTTTCTCGACATTTTCATTTCAAAAAGCTCAAATTCGGTCAAACTGAGTTTCCGTTTAACCTCATTCATCTCTTCTTCGCATTTTTTCCTATAAATAAATCATCAAAACTACAGATTTGCTTCCAAAATTTGATTTTCTGTCTAAAATAAGTTAACATGTTTTACTTTATCGGTTTCTGGTTGACGAACGCTTTCTACGAGGCGAATTATTTCTCCACGAGTTGTGTTAAGGGCGTTGTTGAAATCATCGTCTAAGACTTGACTATGGATTTTACGAGACAAGAAAACCTCTTTTTTGAAAGGATTCCGGATTCTTTGATCTCTTCCACGATTTTGCTACGAATCTCTCCTTCGAATCTAATTTTATTAATTTTTTTCTCTTCAAGAAGTGAACTATAAAATTTCAGTTTCGATTTTAGCAGCTAAAGGGTTATTTAGTGTTTTACCTTAGCTGCAGCTGGGTCGCGAGGTTTTTTAATAGGTGTGGAGGCCAGGGAATAATCCATAACAAGACACTAGGTAAGAATAAAATAATGCGCTAATTTTATTATAAAATTAAAAATATATAATTTTTTGACGATTAATTTTTTATTAAATTTATCTGTTTTCTAAATTTCCATGTCCTCGAAAAAATGGTTGGTTAAGTGATACTAGCAGATCTTTAAAAAACTTCCGGCATACGGCATTGTCCAGACCCCGTTGAGAGAACATGGAAGGTTGGGAAAACTAATAGGTACGGCTCCAGACTCACGAGAATGACCTGCATCCTGGTCATAGAGAATTCATGGAGGAGTGTGGAATCCTCTTGACAAGGTTATTACAGGTCATCAGTGACGAGAGATATGCAGGGAGATAAATGTCTACAGGGTTGTGAATTCCAAGCCCTCCGAGTCTCATCTGCAGTGTGGTCTGCTTCCATGAGTATTCTTCAAACCGGACGTTTAAGATACGCTGCTCTGTCTAACGCAAAATCCCGTAAATTTGTGCGAGTTGGTCACATTGGGTAAAATAGGGGGCAGTTCTCAGGACATATGCAAGCCTTGTACGTTGAAGCTGTACGTCAAGTAGACACGTTTTCTCGAATAGCCCTCCCCATTGAACGCATGATGATTGGGGATCTTCTCGATTGTAAGACAGAACAACAGGGGTCTAAGGGGATTTCCTTGTTGCACTCCGGAATTGAAGAGTCCCCTTAAAGTAAGGATGAATTTTCTATACTGCGGTTTAGGAATGTTCTCACTTAATGGACAGCTGTCTCACATTCCAGGCACACACCGACGCCTACTTGAGGTGGGTTGAAGAGTTGTGTGACGAGTGGAATAGAAATCTGGAGGCAATCTTAGCAGCCATTCTCCTGAAGACAAACTCGACCTTAACCGGTTGTACTCCGCCGCCCTTCTATCGAAGGCTATCAAATTGGCGGAAAACAGGACGTGAAAGATTACTTCGGGAAGTTCGGACCACGTGTATTCCGAGTATGATTAGAAAATGTGGGCCAACTGGGGATATGTGTTTCTTCCATAAGAGAATGAATATTGGTCCTCAAAGCGGTAGCGAGACACTTGTTTCCCTGACCATCTCGATCAGGTCCCAGTGCGGAAAGCGCAAAACTGATTAGCGCACCCAGTCCTGTATTGCGTTCGTGCGGAAGGCATCTTCGACCGTACTGGAAAGGGCATCCGCGGCGACAGGACGTGGAGTGCCTCGCTACCGGACGATAGTCTTCACAGGGATATTCCGTGAAGAACGTCGCTCATAGATGAGACGTAGGAATGTTTTGTGGTGGTTGATGGGTAATTAACGGGAGAGTCAACAGTGGCGCGGATACGGGGAACCTCCTGCATAGTCCAAGGCATGACTGGAAATGCCATATTCCAAGCGCGCTCGCTACGGTTTGGGATAGCTTGACACACCCTTAAGTATTGATTAATTTTTATCAAAAATGACATATGACATCTGCCAAATCTTTTATCTCCTTTACGATCCCTTGCTATCACCTTCTTACAGAAGTGATCATCGTTACGTTGTTTTTCAATTAGTTCTGTTTTCGTAAAAGTTTTTTAAATGTCATCTAATTCGGCGTCAATTTTCACTGATGATAGTCTTTGAAATGTTTATATCCAAGAGTTCTTAGTCTGCAAATACGGAATGTCGTCCGGGCATAGGGCGTCTCTTGAGTAAGTCGAGTAAGGAGTCTCATCAAGATTATATATGTCACTGTCGGAATAATTTATGAAATTTTTAGAAATTCATAGAAAAGTGATTAAATGTCGACATCTTAGCACAAATTGAGCTTTATGAGATATAAGATGATCTTTTATCTGAGCACCTTAACAGTTCCACATAAAGAATGTCCATTTTCACTTGTAGTGATTTCTTGTTTCTGATTGCGACTTAAAGATGTGTAACGAAAAAACACTATAACACAGTCAATATATAAAATTTATTTTATTTTACTAAAAATAATCCCACTTTATTTAACAAACAATAAAAAACTAATATTTAATAATCAACAACCTTCCTCGCCTGCTTTCGCCAGTCTCCTCATGCAGGTTCGATTCTGGTTGCTGAAACAACTCCGAGAGCGCCTTGTCCAATTGAACCCTCTGCCCATATGGCATCTCCGGGCTCTGCCTCCTATACTCCAGTGTCAGGCTCTCTAGGGTCCGCTTTAATACAGTGGACTGTAGATAGACCTGGAGCTTCCTATCTACCACCAATTGCTTCAGATAACTCTTGTGGTACTGTGTTGCAATTCCTCCCACGTCATTACTATTTGAATAACGAGGACCTTGCAACCAAGCATCTGCCATCTCGTTTGCAAGTTAGCTATAGCTCCTCCCAGGCAGGACACACATTATTTTAAGTAAAGAACAGTTACCATAACTAATCGATGTGGGAGAACCATGAAATGCTTTTCACTTCTTTTTTCTTTATGTTAGATGTGAGTCCCTTTGTAGACGTTCTGGTTCCGCAGTGAGATGTTCACTGATGATGACGTCACTCGTCAAGTTAAAGCATCTTAGATCCGTGAAACCTTCAGCTGGAATGTACATCAGCGAAAGCAAGGGGCCATCAGACCTTCGCCCGACACTCGTTACACTGTGCCACCCGGCATTTTTTGTTATTTTAATAATAAAAAAATAATTGTTGATTTAAAAAAATTATTCTCAGATTCGTAACTAAGTGTAATAGATTCAAACTGATTACTTCCCCCTTTTCAATTTAACATATTCTAAACGGTGATTTTATCGCCCACCATTCTACCTTGTGTCCTCCACAAGTTCGATAGGCACAGCCTTCAAAATAAACAGGATATTCCGGATTTGATGATTTTGAACGACCAAGGTTGACACACCCAATGTGCTGTATGTCCTGAACATTTGGATACCTCTCCTGAGCTCTCGACCCTGTTCTGTTCCCGACAATGATGAAATCTATTTTCAGACAATGATACATAAACTCATTGCATACTTTCTATGGAAGGAAGTAAATTAAATTGTAAATGTTTCTCGGAATATAGAAGGAAGTCACTTCTCGTCCTTCGACCAACTACTTCTTTTTATAATTTTATTAACTTAGGATACACCGAGAAAAGAAATATAGAATACTTTAAATTTTTTTGAAATTAAAAATCATCGGTTATTATGGGATTAGGTCTGTTCAAATGATGGAAGCAAGTAGAGAATTATCCAGTCTCAACTAAGTACTCCTTAATCGCTAGATTAGCTGGGTATCCCATTTTCAATCTCAAATATGTCCGAAAGGCCTTTATTTCAAATCAGTGACCTAGAGACTCAATGGACCAGTGGAGTAAAGATAGCTCTTCCGGAAGGAGTAGTAATGTTTCCATTGCATAGGCAGAACTACACTTTGTTTGAGAAGTAAGAACAGTCTTGCTAATTAAGCCAAGGCATATCCAAGACATTGACAATGTTTTTTACTTGTCGTTCTTATCTATTTTGCTTGTGTGGAGTCCCAGAAGACAATCTGGTTCCGCAGTGATGAAACACTGATGATAGCTCACTCGTCAGCCCAGAAGAAATATGTGAAGGATTATTACATTATTTTCGAACTGTTCATTCAATATGAGGAATAAATTAATGTAAACACGTGAACCTCGAAAATAAGAGATTACTAAATTGTCTTTAAAGTCCATAGTAAACAGATCGAGTCACTTCAAATACTTAAATAACAGGGTTCATGCTCTACCGACCAGGCAGAAAGTTTATTACTCTATCTTATCTTCCATCATCAATCTTCTCTTCTTTCATGCGATCCACAGGCGACACCTAGATAGCACACAAAAGGAGCTTCGCTTCCCCCCACTCCATTGGAGGGTTCACGAACTACAATGGATATTTCTCCATTTCACTGGTTCTGGTGACATTGGAAGGTCTCAAACAATGGAGGTTACTCGATTAATTGGATTCCCTTCAAAGTTCTACTTCATTTGAGTGCAACAGACTTGTCCATTATAATAAGCAGAAAAAAATAAATCAATGAAAGTGGAAGTTGGAAATTCCAAATAAATCAATTCCATAATAATTTCCCATAAATTATTACCCACGTGTTTTTTGTGTTTTATAATTAGAAAATATATCGATTAAATTTTAACTAAAATTTATTCAATGATATTGGCACAAAAAGGATTCATGAGGACATTGACGGACGATGGCAATTCCCAAGCGTTGCGAAAACCATCTATCGAATCGCGTCTAGTTGGATTCCCGATTTCCTTTACCAATGCTTCTAACTTCTAAAGTTGTTCAATTATGAAAAATATAATTCTAAGAAAAATTTTCTCTTTGAATTTTCTGATTTTTAACGACAAAGCAATTAATAATAGAACAAAAATTTGTTGCCTTGAAAACGGAATAAAAAATCGTAAATAAATGAGAATGAATTCCGAGAATATTTAATATTATTAAAAATTAATAATTTTTAAATATAAATATTTAATTTTCATAATTAATAAAATAATAATATTATTTCATCATTGTGTGTTTGTAATATGGCTTCAGATTCAGAATCATCCTTGTATGATATTCCCCTTGATTCCTTGGAGTTGAGTTCCTGGGGTTCCAATGACTCACTTCTTATTCCAACTTGTCAAGAAAATGAGGAGGAGGACGATGACAGTGGCCTCGTCGTTGTTTTCTCAAATGTCCTGAAACCCACAGTGATATCTAACCAAATAAAGAATACAGACCCCTTTGATGACTTGAAATTTGAAAACCACGACTTGGTTTCTATGGACTCCTCCCAAGAGTTGAATTTTATTGACTCAACCCCTTCAGTCAACAATCACACGTGCAAGAACTACTACCGATCTATTTTGACGCTAAACAACGAAAACCCCAACATTGAATATTCATATACGGCCATAAACACCTTGTTGGACAAACATAAGGACAAGGAGTGCGTCTGCGAGCAGTCTTGTACTTCTGTTCGTGTTGTCTGCGACGTATGCAAAGAGAGGAAGAATTGTGACGTTAAAAAGATTGCCTTCTCTCCAATCGTTGAGTTTCTCTTGTTTGATGACAATGACGAGGACCGATTTGATTGGAAACTATTCGACATTGCAAGGTTTAACCATAGAATTATCAGTTTGGAGAGCATTATTAGTCCTATTCTCAATCCGAAACATAGAGAGATTATATTTAATAGGTTCAATTGCTAATTCTTTTGTATTTTCAATAATATATCGTTATTTTGTTATGGAATTGTATTTACTGCTTTATTGACGAAAGCCATTTAAAATTTCACTAATCGATCATGCTTGCCGATTTAAGTATCATTTTAATCAGTGTTGTTAGTAAAGTTTTCAATTTTTAATAAAAAATCAATTTTTTTTATTTTTATAAGTTTAATTTTAGTTATTGGGGTATGTTCAACTGCGAGACTTTTCTTCCCTTTGGTGAGGGGGGAATGTCTCCATCCAACAACTGGAACTTGATACAGTCAACTAATTTTTTCTGCTGTGTTGTTTCTCCCTGTATTTGAGGACAATCAATTGGATTGAATGCCTGATTTCTCCGTCACTGTTGCAATCCCAGATCTTCTAGTGTGCATATACCAGATGGCAGGTGATATGGGAGACTGGAGTCTTGATAAACAAATGTCCGGATATTAATCATATTCCCCTCAAAACGTGGATAAATTAGGACAAGGATGAGTTTGTTCGAAAAGTATTCGAGTTAGTGGGATTCTATGGCTGTCAAGAATTGGTAAAGGACACATAAATAATTGAGGATGCTATAAATATCCAGCCTGAGAACTGAACACACTATTGGATTGACTCGGTTTTTCTTTAGAAAGTGGCTACTACTTTCCTGCAACAAAATAAATATATGGTATTTTTAGTTAAAAAGAAAATATTTAATTCGCCCCTTTCTTTCCCTTTTCTTTCCCCATTTAGCACTACCCCTGATTCTGCAATAATTTTAATGAGATTAGAACCTTTCCATATGATGAGTATGAAGAGAAGTACTCGAGTCAATAACGCTATAACAATGACTGACCGTGTACTAAGCCTATATCTGAAGACTGTTGGTCGAATATCCTCGTAAATAGTCAGATATAAGTGTTCAGCCAAGTGTCACATTTTCGATTATTGCTTTTTTAAGTGTTTCCATTTGCGACCTAGAATTTCCATTAGGAAACATTCTTTAGTTTACCTGAAAATTCCATCAAAAATCCAATGCTGGGTGAATAATTGTCCATAATTATTTTTTGCTTATAAAAAACATTTTGTCTGTTTCTACGACCATCGACTGTACAAGTGGAAACTGGATACACTTAACTAGTTGTTTGCTTTAACTTCAATCTCGGTGTATCCGGGTTAATAAATAAATTAAGTTGTTTCCGCATAAACGGTAATCAGAACGTGGAATGTTCGTAGATAAAAAATTCTAAAAAATAAAAATTAAATTTTTATTCGCTCTTCACAAGTGTTTTGGAATGCAATTTACAGTGACTACATGTGAGACCGGATATCCATATTGCAACTAAAATACGAAACTGACACACCAGGATAGAATAATAAGCATTATCAATGTTTACACTCCACCAAGTGGTTGGCTGAAATAATGTGAGCGAGTTAGACTCACTTACCACATTATCTCAACGATTGTCAACATTCTGACCATAAAACCAGCTTTTCTTTGCTATTTGTTGGGACTGGAATTCATATTTGTAAGTGCAGACATTATGATGTACTTAGAGTATTCACATGGCTCAGTCTCGTTACTGTACGAATATATTGACATTGAAATATCATATTTTTAGTTAGTTAGTAATATTTTTGACATTGAAATCTGATCTTCAAACATTTTGTACAAAAATACTCATTCGGCACTCTTGGAAACGCACGAGACGTCTCAACGGCAAGTGGAACAAACAAAGAATCCTTGGGTAGGACCGCGTAATAAATTGTTTTTCTTGTTTAATAATAAATTGTTTATTATTATTATTATCACTTTCACGAGAGCCATAATATTTATAGCCCCGCATGTGCAGCAAAAAATATAAGAGAATTAGTTAGGTTGCTCCAAGCTCTTCTGTTCTTTGCTAGGTCCCTCAGTGAGTCCAGATCGTCACGAGATGCCAATGTTTTCTTCACGGCTTTCAGATCGTTTTGTAAAAGACCGGGAGGGTAGTTCTCCGTCCTTCAAGGAAGCGTTTTACATTGGAGGAGTAGTAATCTTCCATTGCGATGTTCGGAGGGGATATCGGGTCCAACCTCAGGACGTGTCCAAAAAGTCTCCAAAGAGAGCTAATGATCTCGTGACTTAATGGTATACAGTCACATTTATTGTACAGTCCATTCCGCGAGATCTTGGATGGCCAGGACATTCCAGTTATGTTTCTTAGATGATTCCTGTGAAATGAGTCTAGCCTTTCCAATTCCTCTTTAGAGGTGGCCCAGGTCCCAGAGTTGTATAGTAGAATTGGTTTGATGAAAGTGTCGTATAACATAATCCTTTGTTTTATGTTGTACCCTTTCCGTTTTAGCCAAGATTTTAAGCCTTTGTAATGCCGCATTTGCCAATGTTTTTCTCCGTATGATGTCTTCGCTATCTCCTAGTAGTGAGCCAAGTTTCTTTATGTGTCTCCATTTTTCTTCGAGTGAGTTGTTCATTCTTCTTATCTCTGTCCGTTCTGTTTTTTCCCTGTTCATGGTGAGAAACCATTTCTCAAGTATATCTGGTACTTTTTCTAGTACATGCTCCAGGAGTTCTTTGTCTTCAGAAATTAGGTCAACATCATCAGCATAAATCACTTCTTCTATTTTTCCTTGATATAATGGTCTCAGTTCCCTCATAGAGGCCTCCAAGTATATTGTGAATAGTAGGGGAGAGAGGGAGTCTCTTGAGGAGTGCCTGTGTTTGTTTCAAATTTTCTTGAGTAGGTTTTTCCAACTCTCACAAGGAGCTCTGTGTTAGATAGAAGGATTATTCTTAGACTCGATTCGTCAATAAACCCTTCCAGCACTGTCATCAATTTTTTTCTGTTAACCGAGTCAAAGGCTTTCGATAGATCTATTCCCAGAATGTGGATGGCATTGCAATATCTTTGATGTGTTGCACATCTCCATCTGTGACTCCAGACTGCATCAGCTGTTGATCTTCCTTCTCTGAACCCACTTTGACTTTCGGGTAGGTATTCATAGGCAGGTCCTTTTATTCGTTCCAATACAATGTTAGCTAAGACTTTCCGTAGAGAATTTGATAATATAATAGGTCGTAAGTTTTCAACCGGTCCTTTCGGGTTTATTGGGTTTTTGTATAGGTATTAGTAATCCCGTACCCAGGGCAAGGTTGAGTTAGTTGAAAACATTTCATTTAGTAGTGTAGCGATTTTTTCAAAAAGGGAGAATAATTATTATAATTTAATAAAACAATAGATTATTTACAGATAATAGTAAATTAAAAATTTTATTTTTTTATTTAAAAAATATTTTTTAATTTTTTTTTTTTTTTTTAATTACTTTAAATTTATTTATAACAATAAAATCGTTCTAAAGTCCAGCGGATATGATCGAGTGGCTGTTACCTCTGACTACTGCCAGGGATATCCTTTGGAAAAGCCACTCGGTTTCCCGACGCTCCCTCGAGGCTTTGGTCAATAGACACCCAAGTGCTCTAAGGAAAGAGACCGTCTTGGGGCCAAAGACTCCGCTCGTCTCGACGACCACTGGCTGTACATGGAAACGGTTTAGGAGGCTGCTGTATTTCTTTATTTTTGAGTTTTCATATAAACGGGCGCCTCTCCCGCTTTCATTGCCGACCTCAAAAGTTTCGACTGGGAAAAGCTGTCAGTACAGGCAGCATCCCAAATTAAGCATTTGCCCCGAGAGAAGGGGAAGACAGTAATTCCATCGGGTCGCTTCCCATCATCCCTACTCAAGCCCGTTGGCTCTAGAATGGATGGGTATCCCGCCAACTCGAGGGCGCGCTTCACCACTTCATTTATAGCCTTGTGTCTAGCGAATCGACCTGCGCTTTTTCGACAAGAAAGGGCATGATGTCCATAGCAGTCGACCTTCCGGCCGCATCGGCACTCATGGGGTTGACAAACTTTCAATCCAAGTCTGATGGAGACTCCGGTGCGGACCGTTTCATCGTCTAGGTGAGTTCCCACGTTTCCAATGGGTAGGGCATTGATCCAAGCCCCGCTCCACTCGCATCTTGCAGTTAAAAGACAGGCTCGTCGGTGTTGGTTAGATATTTTCAAAAGCCTCTCGTATTTATCCTCGCAAACAGACTCATAAAGGTCTCTCTGCCCGAGTTGTTTGACTTTAGGGTGTACCAAATCTTCGATCTTTGACGACTCTGATGGGAGCTGGAGAATCATCATGATCAAATTCTGATTGGAGTCCAATGAGGATTGATATGCCGGGTGTAAATCAGATGGTGAGAGAATTCCGAGTCCACCAAAGCGAACGGGCAAGGTTGCTTGTTCCCATCCTTGTTCGTCGAATTCGACATTAGTAATACGTTCGGTCGTAGACCGGAATAGGGAGTCAATCGCCCCGAGTTGTTGCATTTTCAGGTAACATGGAGCTCCTCGAAGGACGTAATTTAATTTCTGCGTGAATAAAGCGTTTTTTATGAGAAAAAGAGAGGTATGTGCATCCAGCATCCCAAGGCGTAAAAAAGTTTTTCTTAGTTGCTGTTCTTTAGCCAACAGAGTGTCGTTAATTCCAGTTTCAGCCAGAAAGCATCCAAGTATTTCCAAATAATCCGGCTCGATTTCCGATATTTTAGGAATAATCCCCGAAACATTAATAGGATTCGATTCCATTCATATCGGGAGAATCCATAATTAACAATTTCGCATTTGGATGCGTTTAGCTTTAAACCAAGCGTATCCAATTGGGTTAGTAATCTCTGTAGACAGTCATATACATTGTTAGGATGACCTCCCAGGGTGCAATCATCCAAATACCACACGTTCAGCGGAGTAGTAAGGCATCTCATGACACGGTCGACACCGAGGCAGAACAATGCCGGTCCTAGTGGGTCTCCTTGCTGAACTCCACACGACGAGGGAATGAAGTATTTCCCATGTACAAGACTGGACGGTTTTCCATACGAACAATGAACATAATTATATATAGACGGGTAATGGGTAAGACAATCTTCCAAAATTACATCGCGCCGTATGGTATTGAAGGCGTTTTTTATGTCAATCTTGAGGACCACACAAGGCATGTTCGTTCTGTTTCCAGTAAACATCCGAACGGCATGAACCGCCGCCTCACATCCACCAGGAGTACCGACCCCTACTTGGGTTGGTCGCAGTTGTTTGACAAGCATCGGAAGGATTGCTCTGCTAGCAAGTTTAGAAGCCAGTCGACGAAAAACAAACCCAACAGCAATAGGACGAATTCCTCCTCCACATTTATCAAAGGCAATTAACTTGGCGGAAAACATAATATGACGGATTTTTTTAATTTATATCCTGGTGCTTAGGTCATAGTTTTTGGTGTTTTTTGGTTGAGTTTTTGACGTAACTAAATTGCACGAAGTCTTACTCACATATGAGGTTGTTAGAAAATGACGTAGCTCATTTTCAAGAACTCTTAATCATCGAGCTATCGTTCAATGTTAGTGGTTTGAATGATATTTCCAAACGAGAAATCTTAATTAAGTACTGAATACTCACGATGAATGCTTTCACGGGACGAAAATCAAGAGCGGACTTTGAGATAAATAACGATTACAGAATCCTCCTTCCATCAGAATCACACTATATGTGAACTTGTTCGGCATTCACCTGGGATTTGGAATGTAATATACATGCACTAGCATGTGAGGACCGGATGTCCATATTACAGCTAGAGCACGACAATGTGACTCACCTGGATCGAATAATAAGCATCATCAATGTCTACGCTCCACCAAGTGGAAGGCTGAAATAAAGTGGACAAGTTAGACTCTTACCACATGTTGTCAATGACCTACATGAGCACAAAACCATCTTTTCTTGTATTACTTACCGAGGACTGGAATGCCAAAACATGCAAATGCCGTGGTGAAGAGCTGTGAGTGGGAAATCAGGGAGGAGGAAAAGAAATCTCCCGATGACATGCCAACAACTTTGGGAGTATATTCACTCGTAATATCCAATACAATCTTCCATTATGCAACGCGTCTTAAAACGACGTGGATTGGAGGTAGAAGAAACGAAAATGGGGGATACGTCGATCTTGACAACCAAATCGATCATATTATTTTCCTACAGGAAGGAAAACGTCGACCAGTGGACACCAGTTCTTATGGTTGGGAACGTAAATTCAGCGACCACAAGGTCAATGTCGCCCGACTAGTACTAAAAAGGTTATCCGGAAAGACTATTTGCAGATAGAATGAATTCAACCATGAGATGTTCAGTCGAAAAGTTGATTCCCTCAGAGATTACGAGGGTGACTATTCCATGGGTATCGGAGAAAACCTGCCAGAAGTGGAGACATGTTAAGATCCAAAAAACTGGAATATTTTGAAGAAACGTTCACAATCTCTCGTATATTATAACTCGAGGACCTGAGATGTGGGCAAAAATATACACGATTATTAGATTACTCCATCGACTAACTTTATGCAGACGAAGCTAGGAAACAATTGTAAGGCAAACTGAAATAGTGGCGACTACTTCGAAAGAAAGTTCAACGGTAGAGCCGTTTGAGAAAGGGAATCGTTGCTTAAACCGCCAAATAACCGTTCAATTATTCTCTTGGATACGCTAAAGAAAATTTTCTCTCTGGCAATGTTAGGACTCATTGAAGCTTCCGTCGGCTACCCAAAGTTGATTCAAGCCAGGAAGATCAACTGCAGATGTAATGAGTGCATAGGGGGCTCTGTGCCATATCTAAGAGATTCAAAATTGCGACCACCATATTTGGCATTGGCATGAGTCGCGTATTTGATAAAATTTTTAGAGACAAAATAATGGAAAACTTCAAACAATCGTGGACTACGACTATGTTAGGATGGTTTGTGTGCTGGTTGCCGACACTTATTTGGAACCTCACAGTCAGGTAATGGAACCACACAGCTGTATTGGAACCACAGAGTCAAGATAATTCAGAACAACTATTAGAACACCTCAAAGCGACTCACTATACCCTGTGTTAGTCTATCTCTAAGCGGAACTGAGGGATCTGAGGACTATTTTTATAAATGAAGTGCTATATGCTGCCTACGTAGACTGTATTTCCCATGACACAGTTTTAGATCATTTTGCGGTTTGAATGAGTGGCCTCTATTTTTGAGAATTTTGACATGCTCCGTGTTGTATTTGCGGAGTGCCACCGATATCCACCTCTATCGATTGGTTAAACCAAAAAATAGTTATATACAACCACTCTACTTTCCTCTGTACTCAGATGCTCTTAGACGACCGAAAATCTATTTGGTGATGAATTCTTCCGGGTGGAGCAGTGTAACGAGTGCCGGGCAAAAGGCCTGATGGCCCATTATTCGAATCTCGCTGCTGTATATTCCTTTTGAAGGTTTCACGCATCTACAATGCTTTGGCTTGACGAGTGACGCAGTCATCAGTAAGCATTTCACTGCGGAACCAGATCGTCTATAGAAATGAAGAGCATTCCTTGGTTCTCCCTCTACGATTTGTTATGAAATTAGACCCGAGAGTACTCCTCAAGTTCCGAATGTCTCCTTAAGTCAACAAGATATCAATCACGCGGCGCATATGCTATTATTGGTGTAATTGTAGTTTAGTGGGCATCAAACGCAAAGACTACACTTATTAAAGCAGTTAAACCTGGCAAAAAGAGACTTGGATATGATATTATAGACATCATTTCTCGTGATGGCTTAAATTTTGTTTTTTTAGCAAACTATATCTTTCACGACCAAAATGATTTAAACTGCTGAGCTTATGTTTGTCAGTTAATGTAGAAACCTCAATCATTTCTATGTTCAATTTGATCTCTTCAATAGGGTAGAACAGTGATTTTTTATTTCCCATGTACATGTACACGTCAGACTCCTCAAACGTGATATTTTTTGAGAGGGATCGTATCCTATACCTTTCCTTTTAATCTGACGTTTCAGGAACGGTCTTATTCAATTGACAAGTCTTAATTTTTTGAATATTTTGTCACAGTCCAGACCAGCCAGTCAATGCTCAAAATACGAAAAAAATATTTTTTTTCAGAAAACATTTCATTGGAAGAAATTATTAATAATAAAAAATAAAACTTATATATAGTATTTTTTAAAAAATATCAATTATAAAATATGGTTCTGGTGGAATTAACACGAAGAATCGGGACTAACTCGATAAATCCATTGACAGGAGAGAAAGGGCAAATATCAAGCAATATGCTTGAAGTTTAAGTTTCAAGGAATCCGCAGCCTACATCACTTAAAATGGTCGAGAGTTGCGATTCTTTTGTATTGAGGAAGCTGAATTAAAACTAAAATACATTGAAATTGTATATTTGTTGATTTAAATTAGGCTCAACATAATCTAAATCACTTTGGACGTGATAAATTATATAGTTTACTGTCACTTACCATTTACGTTGCAAGACGTAGTGAAGTGGCTAACTGAGGTTTCTAAACGTGTTTATTGTCAGGTAAAATTATTAATTCTCTCAATTCTAGTTAAAAATTTGGTGTGGTAGAAGGTGCCGTTGGCAAATCTGCAAATGAGATTCGCCGAATCCTGAATGGAATTTTTTGCATAATTGATCTCCAATTATTCTCCATACAGATAATGGAAGGGAATTCAAAAATTCCCATATGGAACAACAATATGTCCCACGTTTCGGGACGACCACGAGCTCCATGGATACAGGGACAAGTCGAACGGTATTTTTTGTTTAATGTCAATAGATTTAATCAATAAAATGATGAATCTCATCGGCGAGTGCATCGAGAGGCAATTTTGGATGCTATATCAATTTGATAAAAGACATTGTTAGCGATCATAACCATGCTGTCCACGATACAACAAAACAAAGACCATTTGAATCTTTCTAAAAAATATGAAAAAAAAAAGAAGAAGCGCTACTAGATTTTGACGTCCAAAATGAAAACGAGGCAGTATTAGTACATTCTACGACGAAATTTAAGACGGTGATGAAATTTTAATAAGTAACGATGGGGACGCAAAGACGCTAATAGAAAATACCCCTTATACGCCCAAATTTTTACGAAAAATATACAGTAACGAACACGAAGAAGAAATGGTCAGAATTCTAGATGAAGATAAAGAAATTAACACCATACATATGAGGCGGGTCAAAAAGTTATGATATTTTTAATTCTTTTAAGTTTTGGTTTATGTTCTTTGAAAAAAAATTGTATCAAATATACCGCAGCATATGTCTACTTTCAGTAAGCCGGCCGAATACTGAAGCTTCTTATGAGCAAAATACTAAATGGGAAATTAATTTATGATGGTAAGGGAGATAGCAGGGAAATGTGTTCTATTTTAATGCTGCTTCACGGATTCAATAGACCACCAGTGACAATAAATAAAATAAAAATTCAAATAATTAAAATTTATATTGTTAGCTTATTAAAGGTTAATTAAATTGACCACGTGGTGCCATTTGATACTATTTGGGTACTCGATTGAAGATTTCTCTTCTATCACACGGTTCGTAGTGGTTGATTGAATTCCTTATGGTAGGCATAATCTTAAGAACGTCCTGGTTAATGGCTCTCTCTGCAACTCATCTATATGTGTTGAAATATCTGGGTTTGAGTGCCGAAATAATAAATAAACACCAAATTGAATGGTCATAATAGTACTTTCCATTTCACGTTGATACTGACCGCCATAACAAAGTCTGGGATCACCTAATTAGTGAGTTTAACCTTCTTGGTAATCCGTTAATTCTTCCGTTTTATAGTCTCAGCAAAAATACTAGTTTCCACTTTTCTTTGATGATCCTTAAAAAATCATAACAACCTATCGCCTGCAATTTAGTCTTTCTAAGCTATGGATATCTCAGAAGCTTTCCACATGTTGAACTAGCATCCCATATGCTGGAGAACCCAATCCTGATTCTCCACTTGCACAATTCTTTATCGCTATTCTTTGAAGTTCTACCAATCAAAAACATAATACAAAGCCAACTTAGTCCCCCCATATGAAGAATACCAATAAGTTTGGAAATATATCATCGATGAAACGATCTCATTCCTCTCTTTCCAATATCTGACTGCCAAATTGAAAGATTGTGGAGATTGTTAAATACAATCTTGTCTTTTTCACCTCCATTGAGTATATAACTGTCTTGGCGGCAGCACCTTTACACAAACCCACCACAAACATTTCGTTGACTTTGAGTTCTTCTTTATTTTTGTACTCACGAATTGCCTTCTTTATCTACTACGGGGATCGTCAACCAACTCATAAATCATAGCATTATCGATGATTCGGTGACAATTTTGGAGTCACTCCAGAAAGAGTCATTGTCAACTTCTCACGTCCAGCGTGGCCCGAATTCACATCCTTCAAGATTTCCGGATATTTCTGTTCGATCGACGCCGCCGTCAGAAACCTCATGAAATTATACTCCAAGCTCGCAAAAGATTCATTCCAATGGGGCGTCCTCAACTTCCCCACATCCAATTGATTCTGAAAAGCAATCTGAAGTTTCATTGCCATCTGAATTTTTCGGTTAAAATGTCCCAATTAACGTTTTTGTAATACAGAAAGTGTTTTATTTCTTTTCAGAGGTGAACGTGCCTGGATGATAGGATTGTGAGAATCCCAAAAGTCGGAAAGCATAAATGTGGCGATATTAAAGGAGGCAAGGGTCAGGTCTGATGAAATACAATCCATTGGACAAGAACTGGCAGGGGGATACGCACGTTACCATTGTAATATTTGTATCTATGGAAATCCCGAGATATTCTACGGGGGATGGGGGTTCGTAATGGCAAGGCGTTATCTTGCAACAAATTTTCCTTTGACGAGGGTAATGATTTTTACTTCAAGGCAAGAGGATCGATACTTTCTGATAACTGAATATTCTGGAAATGTCAGTTTGTGGGAAGAATGTGAACTTTCGTCTCCTGTTGGAGACACATGTCGACGTAGTACTGCTTCAGAAGGTTTCTGATTATTATGAATAGTTGAATGATGATCAAGGATTTTGTTTGATATCTTTAGAAATAATCGATACCAACAGGTTCAAAGGGTAGTACAGAAGAGAGAACCTCCAAGTAAGACAAACTGGTTTTTTGGATGAGATTATCTGTACTTTTGAAGCCACGGAATTGCTTATTTTCGACCTCTTCCTTAAAGATGAGTTTCACTTTATCTTAAGATAACGATCGGATGGCGCAATGTAATGAGTCCCGGACCAAATCCAGATGGTCTAGGGTCGATCTCGCTACTGTCATTTACGATGAATCTGGGATTGATCATCAGTAGGGAGATTTTTGTCAATAAAGTCAAAAATTTATATGTTCTTTAAAATTGCCTAAAACTTATAAAAATGTGATTTTTATCAAAAAATATTATATTATTATTTAAGCACTTCACGAGAGCCATACTAATTATAGCCCCGCATGTGCAGCAAAATAAACAAGGTTAGTTGTCATACTTTTCCATGCCCCTGTTCCTAGCCAAGGCTCTCATGTTGTCCAGGTCGTCGGCGTTTTTTAGATTTCTTTTGATATTGACCAGGTCTTTTTGTAAAACCGAAAAATATTATATAATTTAAAACTTATAAAGTCAAAAATAGTCAAAATTTAATTTTTTAGGTCAATAAAGTCAAAATTTTTATTGTTTTTATTTTTTATTTATTAATTTTTAGAGTTTTTGAATAAAATAATAGCGTGGCAACTGTTATGCCGAATTCAAATCAGGACGGTCATTGAAAAGATTGAGACTGTTATTAGAAAACATCCTGTGAATTTTCTATCAACTCACGAATTTTCTAGCAACAGCTTTTTATTATGTTTTTTTGTCTAAAAAACATTTCAAACTAACAAGTTTATCATTTTTATTAGTATTTCACAGGTGCCACTGTAAAAATATTTGATTTTCTCATTCCATTCACTGACTCTATGAGGTCACTAATGCTTAGTCGAATATGATTTTCCTTGCATAAGTTGAACAGTAAATTTTACAAAACTTGTTTGAGGGTATTAGGATATCGTTTTACTTTTATGTTAAAGTGTAGAAAACTTATGCAAAGGTAACTTGACCGAAGCTATTTTTGAGTTTTTTAAATGTATTTATTATAGATTTTGAAAAGTTGGTTTGATCTACGGGATCCATATAAATATATATGAATCCACTAATAAATTTCTTGCATAAAAAATAGAAAATTTTACTGAAATTGGCTATCTTTTCAAAATAATTCTGATCAGAAGGGGAAATAGCCGGGTAGTGGTTAGATGTCAGGCTAAAGTGACTTAGGTTACGGGTTCGATTCTCGCTGCTGTTCACCTGGTGGAAGGTTCCACGCATCTACGATGCTAAAAGGGTTTGGACGAGTGACGCCGTCATCAGTGGATACTCACTGCGGAACTGGATTGTCTAGAAAGGACACTCACACAAGAAAAAGAAAAAAAGAAGTGAAGATCATTCCTTGGTTCTACGACTAGTTAAAATTAACTGTTCTTTACTTAAATAAAGTGTGTGTCCTGCCTATGCGGAGCTATACATATTATGGCTCTCGTGAAAAGTCTTTAAAAAAGTGGAAATTGTCTTGGAATTGTAAATATTATTGTAAAAATTTTATTGGGGTAAAAAATAAAAACAATTTTGATGGAAATGGAATTTTAATATAAAGATGCTTGGAAGTAATCTATTAAAATGAACTACGGAGCAATTTATTAGCTATATTATGTCAATATTGGATTATAAATTGATAAAGATGACAGGGAAAACTTACTTCACAGTAAAAGACGCAGCAAGCATATTCAAAAATTGTATTTCAGTAACAATTTATACAAAATTAGGAAGTATCTGGAATCTAAATTTTCTGTTAATAAGTTTTTTCTATTAAAAAATGGAAAAACAACAAATTTCTCAGTTCATATACGGCTATTTGAAAAATATCCTTCCACATCGTTATTATTATAGAAAAGATTTTTATTATTGATAAAATTATTATCTGAAAACCGAAATTTTTAACCTGAAATAGTTTTTAATTATTAATATTTAGATTAGTTTTTTTCATATTAAAAATTTTTTTTTCTAGATAAATTTTCCATAAAGTCACAAAAGGTCAAATTATTGAATTTTAAAGTCAAAATAAAAATCGCCCTAATCATCAGTGACTCACTACTACAGAATTGGATTGTATCAGGGACTCACGCGCAACCAAAAGAATTAATATGGACAGTCTAAATTTGTCAGAAAGTTCTTAAATATTAAAAGCAACTCAAACCAAACGGCCTTAATTTGGCACATAATCACTTGACGATGCAACGATCACACGAGTCATTTTCAATTATTGGCCATTCTAGTGTATTTTCAATGATGGAGGGAACATTATTTTGGAAGACTTGATGAGAAATAAGTTAACAGTTATCAACCAATTAAGCGCATCCAGTTTCCAATGTATCAGAAACAGAGTCCTTCATCGTCTCACAAGTCCATCCGGAACCAGCATAAAAGGTAAAAGACGTCCATTCCTTGCAGTTGTGGAAACCCCTCGATTAGAGTGAAAAAGAACAAATGATCCTTTGTCATTCCAGCCTGGCAATGGCAGCCAACTGAGACAGGTAGGTCACGTGACACCATTCTAGTAGGAAGGGGAAGAGGAGTAACCGACAAGCGAACAGAAATATTTAACTAATTCGCAACCACATGACGCCACGTGACATTCCAATTATATTCTATCTTCTATTAAATTTAATTAATTTAAATAGTTTTTAGAATCAAAAATATTAAATGTTTCCTAACTTTGTTATTTTAGTCAATATACATATTTTTAATTAAGTATTTTTGTAATAGAACTGTTGTGTCGATAAGAAAGGGATGAAGCCATTTGCGGTCAAAACCGATCCACATCGACAGGGATGACTCCAAGCCGGACAGAAAGACCTACTCAAAGGCTTCTTGATCCAAAAGGCATCCAATTGACGAGGAAGGGAATTCATTTTGCAAGGTATCGCTGTAGAGAGAAGAAGCTGACAGAATGCATGACCGACGCTGTGGGTCGTTTGCTTCCAAAAGGATCTTGTAATTTATGTTGGCATGTTGATCGATTTGTGTGGATCTGATATGGGGGTCTCTTCATATGTCATAGACCTACTCCTCAACCCTGCTGTAATCAGGAAGAAAAACTGAATGAATGTGTGTTGCATGATAATGAAAACAGGTAGGATGGTAAAGAAATGTGCACAGCAGTGATGAAGCGATGCCCTAAATCTGACGAATAGGAATGCTTATATCAATTCGATATCAGTGAACTTGATATTGGCGATACTTTCAATATTAAATTCATTTAGTCTATCTCTGATTTTTGGCTCAGAAGATAACACATTAAATTCAATATTTTCTAAGCTTCTCTTTAATGGTCATCTAATCCTTTGGCGTTAAGGTTAGAATGAAAAGTCGTTAGAATAGACAAGCGTCTATTTATTATTAGTACCGAGATCGCTGGGAAAGAAAGATAGAAATAACGTCAAACAGTTAGGTGATCCCAGTGCGCCATCCAACGTCTGTGGTCCTCCACTGTCCACACAACCGAGCGAAAGTTCCTTTTTTCAAGCGTTCATTTAACACAATGTGTTATAGGGGGACGTCACTGTCCCAACCCCTCCGGTATAATTCGTGCGTTTATAGAATATAGAACATTCGGGAATTGTCTCGTTCCTTCTCAAGGTAGATTTTTCCAAGTTCCCCCAATTTTTTTCCTTACGGGATTTAAACCTTCCTAGTATTTAGCGCTTCGCTGTTCTAACTTTGCATATCCACTGTCTTTTGAGTCCATCATTTTAAATATTTACAAAAGAAGTGAAATAAGTTTATATATCTTGAGATGAAGATATTTCGTGCATAAAGGTACCTCACCACCTTAACCACCCAGCACAAATAGTCACAACTAATTAAGTCAAGGAAAGAACCCAAGGGAGAACGTCTGCTTGTCCCGACTAACTCCACCCCAAATATTCTATTAAAGTCTTTCACTTCAGAAGAAAAGTGGAGAAATATACCTCTTCCATTTTCACCACACGTCCTACCATCGCGGACATCACTTTATTCTTAGGAGAAGAGGTTTCAAGTTAATCTTCAGCAATTGAGTTGGGAGGGGACGGTAGGAGGACCCCTTCGACAACTGTTTCAAATATTACCAAATGTTGCAAAAATTGACAATTTTGAGAGAATTTCTAAACACCGAGACATCAAACGTGAAGCATATTTACGTATCCGAAATCTCCCAAACCAATGAACTGATCAACGCTTGTGAGGAGATTAGAATCAAAATGCTAAGCAGAAAAGGTTAGATGAAGATATTTTGTCGTTAATCACCGAGAGAGTCTAATATTCTGAAATTAGGCTTGATTTGTTAGAAAAAGACGTTGAAAGCAAAAACTACCAAATAATTTTGAACGTAGAAGAAGTGTTCGAAGGAAATAAAAATAGGCACGTTAAAACAGAGGATTTGCCTGATTGACGAAAAAAACAAGATGGATCAGGCCAAAATAAAAATTTTAAACAAAATTCTCTCGGAACTCAAAGATGTGGAAATCTGCTTAATTTTAGAAGTTTACGCGAGAACAACTGAGAAAATTTAATATTTGTGACAAAAACAATAAATTCAGAGATTAACTAAAATTTTTATTAGCTGCTCACGAGAATGTTATGCCAAAATTCGTAAATATTTAGAAAATTCAAGATTATAAAAATCAACTTGCAAAAATAAATGCTGTTCAAAGAGATTTGTGGGAAGACGAGTACTCCAAGGCGATTAAACAAATTCAAATAAATATCGAGGGTTCTCATTTCGGCTAAATTCTACTGGAAAATCTCGGAAATGTAGACTAACTGATGATGTGTAAGGATGTGACGATAAAAATTGGAAATATGTGGAAAATATTTACGACAACCACTTTTTTGAGCATACATTCGATAACATCATGATCAAAGGGCACTCTTTGTTTAAGATCGCTCTTTATAAAGAAGATGAAGGGAATACTCATTTAGCCGAAAATGTCAAACATGATCCTCACGATCACGGTTGTATGATGAATCTGGGAAGGTTTTTATGTTTTTTACTTTAGAAAATAACGGAATATGTTTACAACGTCTTTTAAAAGTTAGCTTTATTAACTAACATGCTTTTCAACATTTATTTTGGTATTAATTAAATTATTCCAAAGTCCAGGGTAAATCATTACTAACCAATTTTCTGATACTGACTAGTTCCAATCCTCAACTAACCACAGTTATCCAGATAGCGTTGTTAGGGGAGCTTAGATCGATTCCAGAACTCGTCGCAGGAAACAAAATTGTCTCCAAGTGGAATGAATAGACGGATCCTTTTGAATGCTGACCAGGCATTGGGTGTCTCCTGAGTAAGATAAATCTTAAATCAAATAGCCACATGACACCACGTGGCCACTAGGTTAATAAAAATTACTTAATTAAATTATTTTTTATATACACTTTTTTAATTTTAGATGAAAAAATGAAAAAAATGCTTTTTTGCGATTTTTTATAATTTGCTATTTTCCGGTTATGTAAATAAATTATGTCCAATGGGTTTAATTTCTCCACTATCTGCTTAGTCGAAACTTCCTCTTACTTACCATGGCTCATTATCTATAGCTCTTCTATCAATTTGGCGTCATGTGATCCACCCGTCTCACGTGGCCTTCAATGCCATGGTGACTCGAAAAATTGTCATTTGCTGTATCCATTACATTGGCTTCTTTTTGGAGAGGTTCTCCTTATGGGAATCAAATGAATGTGATCCTGACATGTTCTACTAAAACCCTCAACTTTGCTCGATGTTTCTCCTTTGAGCCCCAAAAAGTTCGTGATGTACATAGAACTGTTTGGTCATGGATCAACAGCCATCCTGCACTGCTTAAGCTAAGAATTCCAGAGTGTTTGAAGGCAATCTTTTCGCTCGCAAGTGATTCTCTTTCCCGTCACTCTATGTTTTGTATATCTGTTGTCTTTTCTATATTTGATGTATGCATAAGGAGTGCATGTTTTGATATAATGCTCGTACAACACTCTCACGATATGCTGAGTGGCACCTTACATAGTTATGAGAAGCTTTCCGTAGAATGACCTCGTTTTGTTAGGATATTTATATTTTGCGGCTCAACGTGTTCATATCAATCTCCCAGTCTTTCAAAGTGAAATTTAGTGAAAATTTCACTCATATCACCATATCATGGTCCAATGTTCGTTTTTCGAGCCCACGTGTATAGGTAATAGAACATGGTCCAAATTACTGTTTGTAGAGAGTTTTTAGAATATGGTGATTTCCAATATTCCATAACCAAGATTGTTCAATACATTGGTCTTCCACCATTTTGTCACAACAGTTTCAATTCGAGGCGAGGAGCATATGCGCATGTCAAAAATCGCCTAGGATCTTATGAGATCTGCTAAAGGGGGGTAGTGGCGTCATTTATCCCGTCATGATGCTTTCCATCTCCACGATCCAGAGATGACGGGAATCCAGCTGCCTCAAGATAGTGTTTCACAACCGGCATACCTGGGAACCGGGCATTTCTGAGACGTCAAGAAAGCTGGTGAACTCCTTTGCAATCCATAACGGATCCAAAACGGCACTGATGAGGTTGGCACAGGTCGATCCTAAGACGAATCGATATAAAATTTCGGAAGAGGTCCTGTTCCAGAAGGGAACCAAACACGTTCAGCAGCACCGCTGCGGGGGGAAGAGGATGATTGAAAGCAAGCCTGACGGTGCAAGTCGTCCGTTTCCAAAATGGTCGATTGAGTAGTCTTGTACGAATGTTAGTCCAGTTCCTCAATCTGTGTGGATCGAGAGGGGTTTTTTTCAAAGGCCCCCGACTAACTCTTCAGCCCATCAGCAAGTTTGTCGTCCAGAGTGGATTTGCAGAAATCTGGAAGAACAGTCCGGATAGAAATTTTTTGCTCGATAAAGAGGACAGGAAGGAAGACTAAAAACGTCCACAACAGAAGCCCCCAAATCTGACGGGTAAGAATGCTTGAATCATCCAATACTATCGAAGTTGACCTTCATTTTCTTCAATAGCCTTGGCGATATGATTGTTGAATTCTCCAGGTTTTCCGGAAAGAGGTAGAAAGGAGAGGAACTTAGTATGGGGATCAAGCTCATGCAGCTCAACTGTGGCTCAACTAGTTTCCTATAGTTTTTTATTAAAAATATGAGAGATAATATCGACTATACGTGCATAAATTAAAACAAGGACTCTAAGTTCTTTTAGAAGGCGAACTCGTTTAGTGGAAAGCTAACATATATAATCTCTGCATCTGCGTGTTTATTAGTAGGCTAAGTACTGGTAAAGTGGAAATAGCGGATTTTAGAGGCTCGATAATCGAACGTCTCCCTGATTGTTCCATCGTCTTGGACCATATATTTAACGGAGCCAAGATCTTCTGAATAACTTAGTAAATAGTTAAGGAAAAGGGATCCAAGAGTCAGTTCGTTTCACGTCGAATGGTTGGTGGCCTCAATGCAGTGAGGGACACCAACGCCTCCTGGATTGGAGAGGCTGTTGACCATCACCTTGAGTTACGTAAGTACAAATTTTACTAACAACTGAATTCTCTGAGATAATTGATGTGGGAAAACTGCTGAATCAGACAACATCAATGTGGTCTATTTGTATCGGGGGAAGTTTCTTTGCGATGCTGTCAGAAAAATTGTAAAATTCAATGTTCTTTAAAAGAAACTAAGGTCGAGTTCCGTAATACCCTAAATATTCTACAAATTGTCATCGAAAATGAATATCGAAAAAACGGACAAAAATGAAAAAAGAAGGCCAGTCAACTGAAAAAAACATTGAGAAGAGTGAGGAAGTCCAGATGGATGAGTAGTCCTCATGCATCATTGAAGACAAAATTGCCTCGCTGGGTTTCTGTAAAATTCTGGAACATGGGGCGTCAATCAGTCACACTGGAAAAATAAACTTACACACAGAAATCAGCTAAGGTCAGCTAAGATTCCAGAAAAGATTTGTAACAAAGAACTTTACGGAATATAGAATTCAATTGAACTGACGGCCTAAAGGAAGAGGTAGAAGTTATTTGGAATATCTTAAGAATGGATCAAGCAGTTCCGGCAAACAATGCTATGGAAGCTTAAGAAAACGAAAACGTGGCCATAGTGTGATCCTGGGTGTTTTCAATAATTCATTTTCGGTATGTAATCCTCGCTGGTTAAGGAGGCCGGGATCACCTGACAGCCCCCGCTTTATTTTATTTTGTTGGTGATTCTTGGTTTTAAATAAATAAAATAAATCCTAACAGTAGATCACGTACTTTCTGTAGGCTTACGTTACTAGCAGACGTTTACGCGAGATGAAGCGCTTGTTCTTTCTCCTCACTTTGGTCTCGAAAAGGGTAAGGTCGGAGTCAAATTTTCTCAAGGAGTCGCTTTAGGATGTTGTGTTTTCTTTGACAAAAAGGCAGCATGATGCTCACGTGTTGTCTGAAGGTCATAGGGGAGTAAAATGACAACCAATTTTTCATGTGGCTTTATTTTTATTTAACACACCGGTGCTTCGGGGGTATCACTTGAGCGCCCATTCCCTCCAGAAAGATCTGAATGGCGTCGGCCGAATAAGATTGTCGAGAAACGTCGATGGTTATTTTAACTGTTACTAAGAAATCGAAGATCTACTTTAGATTCGTTTAAGATAAACCGTACCACACGCAGCGCATCCATAGCTGACCGTGTGTTGTATGTGTTAAGTGTAGAGTGAGTTTATTGATGAGTTGAAGTAACTTCATACTGACTCAGGAGATCATTTTTTGAATACAGTTGTCTCTGGAACAGTTGGAAAGTTATTTAATTTTTTAATATTTAATAATTTTTTAATTTAAAAAATAAAAATTTATTCATTAAAAAAATGGAGTGCGAGGTGGCGGTGGTCGAACCAGGACTAAGGACGTCAATTTACAGATTTAAGAAATCGACAGTTTCCTTAAGAACTAAGGGAGAACGGGAATTCATAGTCGTAAATCACATAAACTCTAAAAAATATATCTTCCCCTTGGTATGAATATTTCTCATTATGTAGGAAAACATAGCATCCGTTCACGGGAACTTCACCAGTCAAGGAAAGGCTACTTTATCCTTCTCAAATCCAGGACGGACAGTTCTGATCAGAAATGTTTGCATTTTAAACAATTTCAGGCAACTCCTGAAGATGCGGCCACACTTGTTCGTTACTGCAATGAAGCATCTGGGAAGCGTCCCCATTCTGATGTCCCAGAATTCACCATGCCGGCAAAGGTCTTTGACTTTGATCATTTCTAGCTGAGGCGGGTTAACTGCGAGCTCAAGATATCCCGTGGAAATGTTCCTGCCTTGTACAGTGAACAAGACTTGAAGAATATCTCCAGATTGACTATTTCCCATTCGGACTATGACTTTATTAACCGATTTGTTAATTCCGTCGTCAACCTGACAGTTTTTTCCCTCTTATTTGTAGTTTTGTGATCTCTCCAACAACAACTTGACTAAATTTCCAGCCAGTCTTAGTGTCCTGTCTCTTCAGCACCTGATTTTGAGTGACAACTGTATTACTGTACTCCCGGGACTGGTATGCCGAGGTCAAGTTTTTTTTGTATTCTAGGCAACTTTCAAAAATCTTTGAAATCCCTGGAAATCTGCAGGAATAATATTAAACTGATTGAACCCCACTTTTTTCTGTTTATTGACCTCGTGGAGCTCAACCTATCAGAAAATTCCCTCCAATTTATCCCCGACTCGCTTTATCATCTAAGAAATCTTAGGTTACTGCATTTTGGATTTTTAGGAAGCTGGATTTTAGTTCCAATCCCATCGTCCAACTCCCCACGTTCGTCATGGAACCTTTATCCCAGCCTATTACTGCCATATACGAACGAGTGACCATTCAAACTCAAAGCAGAGAACCCCCCGTTTCCGAGTCCATAGTTTCGCTCAAGGATTTTTGTGGTCGCGCTATTTTGAGGAGTTACTTTATCAGTCAGTATTCTGCGACTAAATTGAAGGGGAAAATGTCCCCCGTTGTGCAAAGAATCCGTGATTTTTTGCTGAATAACTCCGACTCGGCTGGTCCCCTTATTACGAGGATGTATTTGCTGACTGCTTCTTCCTGTCAGTGTGGCCAACCTATTTTGAGTATGAGATATTGGAGACCGATTACTAGAGCAGATATACGAATACTGGCTAACCAATCAGCTCTGGGGTCACGGGATCTTGACTCTACCAACGTCCTTACTGTTCACTTGTGTGCTCTCTTAACGTATAAATTTTTGTTTTATAGTTGTTTTATGACAAATTTAGTGTCACGTCAATCTAATATTTTAGTAAATTAGATATCTTTGAATTACGGAAGACAAAAGTTTTCGTAGGATGATTATGACATTTTTTGCCTGGAAAATACATAAAGTCAGTTAATTGTAAAAAGACCCGTCATGTGATTCAGCATCTCCAAAAGCGTCCTAATCCTCTCCTGTTGTTCCTCCCTTTGTCCTACACTCTATACATTAGTACGCTGTTCAGGGGATTTTCCGTGTGAGATCCTAGTGCCGACGGTCTCCAGATAAGGGTCTCGAAAGGGGTTGCCAGTGTCATAAGGCTGGTTATTTTGTAACAAGACAAGGTGGCTCTTGAACGATTACTATGCTTTTCGATTTTGTTCTCCTAGTTTTGTTCCCCAAAGGACGATCTCTTTACAACAGTTGGTATCATATCGGGACTGCAGGATTAAGTTTCCTTATGGTGTCTAATGCTTTTTTCAATTTCTGTAAGTCATAAAGTTAAATCCCAACATCTTGGTTTCATCCAAGACTAGGAGAGTTCCGCATATTTTATTGAGGAAGTAATTGTTCTGTGAATAGAATTTCACTAAAATATCCTTCAAGTTCGTTACTCTTCACAGAATTCTCCTCTCTTGACATTCTCATCCCAGGCGACGTGTTTCGTATAGGAAATCCTCAGCCCAGCTAAGAGAAAGTAACTTCACTGTTCTTCAATTGAATATCAACGGGATTAAAGGAGAGGTCAGGGAACTCTACTACTGGAAATTCACATGAAAAACGTGGTTATGATTTAAGAGACCAAACTAACTTTAAATGGCCACACTCCCTCATTCCTTGATACAAGACTATTTGGGTGGACCGTAAAAAGAGAAGAGATGGAGGCCTACTCACTTTATTCAAAAAGAACCTGAAATGCAGAGACATCTCTTCGATGGTAAAGAAACTTATTGGGGATGGTGATACTACCGAAACAATCGGAACCGGACCGACTACTCTGGAAACTCTTATGGAAGCACAAGACATCAAAACTGTCATGAAAATACAACGAGTTACTTTTGGCACTTGAAAATACTCCACTTGGAGCAAATACTGCAATGATTGATCATTTGTGGGAGATCCTACAATTTATCTGACGAATTGAGACTTTTCCGAGGTTCCCGATTTAATTATTCCAGAAATCGTGGGAAATGTATATTTTTTAAATGTTTTTTGTGAACGGATATAAAGAATCTCATTGAAGTCGACCCTCATGGCTTACAACAAGTCAGAAAAAGACAAAATAGCAGAATTTTTATAGGCAATTACTACTTTTCTTTATTTTAGTGCGAAAATTAAAAAAATTCTATTTTATGCTGACTCAACTAATTTTGATGGTTTATTTTTTCCCCAATATTTACTATCAAATTAAGTTTTAGATTATGAAAAATTAAAATATATAAAATTAAAGTAGTTTATTTAAATCATTTTTGCCACGTGGCGCCATGTGGTGCTGCGTGGTTAATTGGTTTAATTTTTCTGCTTGCTTGTCTGTTCCTCCTCTCTCTTCCTAATAGAGTGGCGTCATGTGATCCACCTGTCTAGGTGACGCCCAGTGCCAGGCCGGCATGAAAAAGGATCATTTGCTCTTCCCACTCCACTGGAGGGGTTTCCACAACTGCATGTAATGACGTCTTACCCTTTATGCTAATTCCTGATGGACTCTGTTTTTGTAGAAGTGGAAACTGGATACACTTAATTAGTTGTTTACTTTAACTTCTTTCTCGGTGTATCCGGGGTTAATAAATAAACATCAAATTCCATTTTCATTTTGACAAGTACTCCGACATGCAAACGTGAACGCCCAAATCGCTTTCCATCGAGTCCTATATAATAATTATGTGAGGAAGTCGCATGCTCATTGATTTCCTTGAAGAAGTTAACACTATTCAGTATAGTCTTCATAAGATTCATAATACTATTTTCCACTTCTGCATAAATAGACTTTATCACATTAGTCTCCACGACGTTTAGGTGCGCAGGTTGAATGCACAAGTGTAATAGTGTATGACATAGAACACAATAAATGGACATAACAGTTCTGTTCGATATACTGATCTCCACGGTATAGATAAAGTAGTTTAAACATAAGAATGAGTAATCAATCAAACTCATCTAAAACGAGTGTCAAATTAATACAGTCAATTGTTAAAATTAAACCTCAAAAGAGGCACAAAAATAAGTTATTCATTGATATCCCTACACACGGAAATCTTTAGTAAAAGGCGAAAGATTTATGCGTTATGTGTAGAAAACAGAACGAAATTTTTATTTCAAGAATCGAGCAGAATTTACATTACATTAAGATTTTATATAAGAATACTAGATGCTTTAAGAATATAATATTTATAATAAAACTCATTTTGAATAAATAATATTTTATTAGTTATGGTAAATAATTATTTTAAATAATGAATCAATTGAATTCATTAATAATAATAATATTCCAAACTTCATCAACATGTACGAAGCTGGTGACTGAAGCTATAATAGTATTCCAACTCATAGCATTTACGAGATCCTCTGGAATGTGATATTCCGATGGGAATGTGATATTCAGAAACCATGGTGATTTTCAATTTTATCTGATCCTATTTGATCACTGACTTTGGAGTCAACTAATCTCACACGGAGTGATGGCAAACGCCCCAACGGGATGACAACATTCCTTTTTGCTAATCGTCGGAACCTGGTTTGGGATGCTACATGTGTTGATACGTATTCTCCGACGAAATGCTCACTTTAGTCTCAGACCCAAGTCATTCTTTTATGGAAGCTGAGGATCAGAAGTGGAAGTACTGAAGCATTTCGGAGGATCATTGTGTATCTCATTCGCTGTTGATACATCAGGAATCCTCGACCCACAAGTGGGCGATCTCTTCCATCGGATGGGCTCAATTATCAAATAAATCACTAAGGATCTAAATGAGATTGGATGGTTTCGAGAGCGTATCTCGATAGCCATTGTCAGAAGTAATAGTAAGCAATCAAGATGTATTGGATTTAGAAAACTGAGTAGATCGTCAGAGAAGGTACTTTTCATTAACATGTGCAAACAGTATGGAATAAAGAAAACGAAAAAACTAAAGACTCATTCAGTACAATCAACGGTTGTAACTGAATTTGTGGAAATTCGCGTTGATGCAACAATAGTTACTGATACGAGAATAGAGAATGACAAGCCGGATATAATCGTGTATGACAAAATCAAGAACATAATAACGCTAATAGAGGTGGGAATAACCTCCCAGGATTCTTTGAAACATGTCGAAGTGTAGAAAGACCGCAAGTACGATCTTCTCGCAAGTGAGCTGGGTATAATACACAAAGCGAAAGTGCATGTGGTCCCAATAGTCCTTACTTGGGATGGAGTTGTGAGCAAATACTATAAACACACTTAAGTTATTTAAATTGGAATGCCCAATAGGAGCCTACGGTGGCAATCAAAAAAAACGATGGAATGCGTTTTGGGCGGTCACGTTTTCATGTCAGAGTGTTTGAAAATCGGAGATTAGTTTTTAAACTTGTCAAAATGAAAATGGAATTTGTTGTTAACTAACTCCTTTTGTTTGTTTTAAAATTAAAATAAATTACTTTAAATTTTTAAATTTAAATTTATTGAACCAAAAAACACCGTCATAGCCAGAATGAAAAAATTCTGGTGATCCCGGCCTCCCTCAGCAGTCTTTGACTTGAAGGATAAAGGCATGCTTGGACTTTAAGGAAGTGCCGTCCAAGGGAACTCTTCTGGATGGTGTTGACTAATGGTCCTTTTTGCATATAATTTAGAATTATATCTGTTGCCACCAGGGATGGTGAACCACATAACGCACGCTAGCAATTCAAGCTCCTGCAACCAATAGGGGAGGAACAGAAGAATCATATTTATGTATCACAGCATCACACAACTTCGACGCCACGTATAATCTTTAATTCACAGCATCACACTAACTTCGACCGCCACGTGCCATATTTAACTTTATCTGTTTAATTTTTTTTTAAGTTTTGTTTTATTAGCTGTTTTATCACACATTCCACGGTCGCGGAAACAGACCATCCACTATCATAAGTCAACTTAATGTCGGCGGAACAAAGTCCAGTTTTTAGACTTGTGGGAATCTCTTCAATAGAGTGGGGGGGAAATGATTTATTTAGAACAAAAAAAGAAGGAACAGAAGAATCCAATGAGGAAATCGAAATCAAGGATCATTGACTCTTTGTTCTTTTCTTTTGAGTCCCTGACCACAACCCGGTTACGCAGATTAATCACTAATGACGGCGTCACTTGTTAATCCCAGAAGCATCGTAGATACGTGGAGTTTCGACTGAAATAAAAACAAAATATGAGGAATCTGACGCCTTATCTCTGATGTGTCTCACAAAAAATATTCCGAATTATATCTTTTTTATTGTCAAAATAAAATTAACAAAATGGTCACACAGCGGCCGCACTGACTCCGTGGCTATCTCTTTACAGGATGGCAGGAGAGATTTTCTCAGATAACCGGCAGCGCTTACGGGGATCCCCTGTACGTCCTGAAACCCGATTCCCCAGACGGACACAGAAATTCCAGCGTCACAATGTGGATCTATATTTTGATTTAGTTGGCAATACACCCCTTTATAAATCATATTTCATTCAGATTAGATTTGCAGAATTTGGAATTTCTCTGAATTGTCGGATTGTTGTTCGGCTGAACTGAGAGTGGCAGAAAAGCCAGACTTTATGAAAGAGGGCGTGTTATTTAAATTGAGTGGCGGTTGAAAGCGTTGCGCAGATCCAACTTGAAATGGCGCTATCCTCAGCTTCAGATGATAGCCTGCGAATTTCTAACTACATGGACCCCCACTTGCATCCCTCTACATCCACTCCAGCTTAGTTAGTTAAGTAACCCCAGCTTCACTAACTGTAGGAGGCCAGCAGCCTATTAAGTAGACGCAGCAGATGTAGAAACGAAATCGTGTATCTGTTTCAGACGACTCCTATCATTGTGGCTGGAAGGGATGGATAATAACATTCGAGATAGGTCACTGGTTTTTTTTAATGTGAAAAATTATTAACAATAAAATATTATTTATTAACTATGGGGAGAGCGGCTGCTGACATCACGGAGTAAGCGTTTCCGCAGACAACTGCGATACCACTTCGTTGCCTCAGCCAGACCGGTCACTGGTTGTCATGATAATTTTTCTTTGCTTTGCGGTTTGCATAGAGTGGCAAGGATGTCTAGGCTGTAGGCTTGGGAGATGAACTGCAGGGCTCTCATTTCCAGATGGTCCCCAATTGGGAAGATATTTGATTCCCAATGTAGATGATCAACAGGAGTTGATATGAGACTTTTTGTAGTTTGTCAATAGAAGTAAGAGAGGCAGAGATTGACCAGCAAGGACTTGCATAGTTAATAGTTGTTCGAATGAATTGTTTACATATGATGGTTAGGGCTTCTTTGCTTTGGCCTAAGGAATGGCCTGACACAGCTTTAAGTATGTTGATCTTGCGAGAGGTCTTTGTACATTGTTCCTCCACATATTTAGAAAAAGTTAGTAGTGGTCATAAATAACTCCAAAAATTTGAGATGTTTCGTAACGGGGAGTGTTTGTCCATTAATTGTTAAAATTGGTTGAAAATCTTGTTGGCTGGGATTTGACGTGAATACAGTGATGGTGGATTTCTATGGTAAGGGGGATAGGTGGTTTTCTCCAAGCCACTCTTTCAAGAGTGTTTGAGTGGTTCTGAACATCATTCGTTGCTTCGTTGACGTCTATATCTTAAAAGCCAATAATCAAATCATCCGCATACAATAGGAGAAGTTTTTTGGAATTGGTTGGAATATCGCTTAGTGCAAGTTGAATAAGGCGGCGGAAAACCCCAGCTCTAATGGACACAAGTGGGCGAAATACTTTCAATCTTTCCAGAAAGGCGGCGGAAAACGTTTCCAGCTACAATAGGAGAAATTTTTTTTGGTTGAGGTGGTGACGTCCCTCTATAGCACATATGTCTTTCTCACGTCTAATATCTAACTGCCCTTTTTCTGTGGGTACCCTGAATGTAAGAGCACTCAATCCAACATACAAGAAACTTGATTTGGATCACTATAAGGTATCAGTATGCTGCCTACAGGAAACAAAAATAACTGACAACACATGCATGCGGGTGGGAAATTATCATTTGATTACCCTTCCAACAACGTGTCGTCATTATGGACTTGGATTTGCTATTCATCACACATTGTATAGTCGTATATCTCGGATGTGGGTCGTTACAGACAGGATTGCGGTACTGCAATTTTGGTGGGGAAGCAAACCAAACTCTACAGTGACAATCATCAACATATACGCCCCGACTGGAATCAGGGCATCTGCCAATCCAGAAGAACTAGACGAATTCTACTCCGCCCTCATAAGGGTTTACAACACTATCAGTTCTTCATATTTTTGCTTAATTGCCGGGGACTGGAATGCCAAAGCAGGGAAAGCCAGATCTGGAGAAACTTGTATCGGATCTCATGGAAGAAATCGGCGAAACACGCCCGGAATGGCATTAATCCACTTTTGCACTTCCTTGGATCTGTTTTTGTGCAATACGGCATTTTGTCACCAAGCGAGACACAAGACGACGTGGACTGGAACTAGGAAGGATTTGCAAGGAAATTACATAAAAATATATAATCAAATTGACTACATACTATGCAGACGAGGTCACAAACATCTCCTCGTAGACTCCAGGTCATATGGAGGATTAGAGACAAATAGTGATCATACTCGCATTGGACTATACAAAGTCCATAACCAAATGAAAACACCTTCCAATAAAAAGCAGGAGCAATATGATATCCAATTATTACATGACAAGTCAACTCAACAGAAATATGCGTATCAACTAAATCTTGAACTTAATGATATCGACGAAACTAAACCTGTTCATATTATTTGGGACAAAGTCACAAAGTCGATAAAAGGTACAGCATGTGATGTGTTGGGAAGTATTACAAAACCCCGTAAATTTTACAATCATGATATTTGCGTCCTATCAGAAAACCAGAAAGCCTTGAGATTGAAGATAGAAAACTCAAGGTCTCCAGAAAAGGCCAAGGAACTTCGGCAACAACGAAACCGAACATTATTAAAAATCAAGCAAACTCAGAAATCCCTAACGGCTAAAGAAATAGAAAAACAAATTGAAGACATTGAAAAATATAAAGATGGAGTGAAAATGTTCAAAGCTATTCAATTAATTAATAAGAAAAAGAGTGCAAGCCCCATAATAATCAATGACATCTTTGGCAGAATAATTATCGATAAAAAGGACAAAGCAGCTACTATATCTGCTTATTACTATCATATGCTCAACTGGGACAACGAAATAGGCTATAAATTTGGTGCACAAGTCAACCATAGTTTGGACATCCCAATAAATACACAAGAAACACTGGATGCAATTAAAAAATTGAAAAATGACAGATCGGCAAAACCAGAGAATATCCCAGCCGAACTTATAAAGTATGCCACAGTGAAGTTGGTAACAATCATTACCAATATACTCAACAAAATATTTGAAGAAAACACTACGTTAGACATTGGCAAGGGTTGGTTAATTCCACTGCAATAACCGGGAAAACCCAAAGGGCCCCTTTCCAACCTAAGACCAATCATCCTACTAACTACGCTGCGAAAAATCTTGTCAATTATTACATTGGAAAGAATCAAAGACAAGGTGGAGTATTTTCTGTCACCAGGACAAAGTGGTTTCCGGTCAGGCAGATCCACTGCCGATGTCATTTGGACACACAGATGGTCAAGTGCTCTATGCCAAAAATATAAAAAGTGCATAGATGTTCTCGGAATAGACATGTCCAGAGCGTTTGACTCGGTTCATAGAGGCAAACTTCTTGAAGTACTCACAAGCTTCCTAACAACGGATGATGTCAAAATTATACAAAAACTACTGCAGAATACGCAACTAGCAACCAAACTCGGAAAAACTACTTCAGAATTCTTTTATACTTCACGTGGAATTCCGCAAGGAGACTCTTTGTCACCAGTTCTATTCATAATCTACCTGGAGGCTGCACTGAGAGATTTCAGGCCTTTAATTGAGAACAACAAAATAATCGAGTTAATATATGCAGACGATCTTGACTTTGTTTCTGAAGATGTTGAAATTCTTCATCACGTTCTCAAGAACTTACCAAATGTCTTTTCTAAATGGTTCTTAGTTGTCAACCAAGAAAAAACTGAATATACAAAACTTGTACGAGTTGTACGCACTTACGATGAATCATGGAGAAGGCATAAAAAAGTTGGTTCACTACTTGGAGACTCAGAAGATGTTACCCACAGAAAAATCCTTTCCACTGCTGCATATAAAAAATTCTTAACTATCTGGCGTTCTAAGAAGAGCATAACTACGAATACAAAGCTAAAATTGTATAAAACATTCGTGGTTCCAGTCCTGACATACAACTGTGGGACATGGAACATGGAAGAGGATGTGTGGGAGGATACTGGACGTGGCACAAGGGGAACTTAATTAATCTAATTAATTTTTGATTTCCCGGGAGTGCTTAAAAAAATAGGACAAATTCCTGTCTTTTTTCCACAACGCAGTTTTCAGAAAAAAAGAGTTTTCGGCTAAAATCAGAGATTTTTCAAGAAAACAAGGCGTTCATAAAATCCATAATTATAGCTGGCTGGCCGACAGATTGAGATAGAAGGCCCATGAGATGTCCTGGCTTAAGCTTATCAACTCCCTCACTACTACTTTTGCGGAATGATCGTAGGGCACCACGGAGATCGTCAGAAGAAACGTCCCCCTGAAAAGGATCGGCACACATGGCATAAGAGGGTGTTTATCGTCTAACATAAGAGGGTGTTTTTTCTTCAGAAAAGAAACTGTTTCAGGCGAGCAAATAATTTGGCTAAAAATAGTACACACAGTCCGAACAGCGGCAATTTTAATTTTAAAAAATAATAAAATAATTACAAACATGCATGGGTTGGACTGCTTCTGTTGATATTACACATGACTTACGATTGCCCAAAAAGTCGAAATATTGCGTTATAAGGATAAGTCTGCTTAACGTCAAACGATAAGTGACAATCTATACAAGAACGGTTAATACTCGGGGATGTTTTGTTTGTTCAGCTGGAATTCGAACATCCAGTCCCCTTACACCTCGAATTCCTGGGTCATCTAAGGAATCGGATTTCAAAAAAGCTTGAAACAATATCCTTCGTCCTCCAAGGTTCTTACGTTTCTATTATACAGAATAGAGGATATTTACATATGCTTAGAGAGTAGCGGTTATCCACAGCAACCAAGCGTTACGTTACAAAATTATTTGTCCCGCAACTTATCAATCTATTTAAGAGAGTTTAGTGTTTACTGTAAAAAACTGATTAAGAAAGTTAAGAAAAAAATGAATTACATATTTTTATCAAATATTTTGGTCAATTTCAAGAGATCCTTGGCCACTTTCATTATTTAAATTTATCTAACATAAATGAATGAAAATATTTGTCTATTTTCTGTAATAAACTCAATGAGTGTTGTTTTCCTGATCTCTGCGATTTTGCTCTCGACCAAATATTTTATGTAGTCGTCGAAAAATAACCTCATCAAATGAAGGGACCCAAAGGTGAGACAAGATCGTAAGGTCAAATCCCAAATAATTATGAACCTTAACTTATGTTAACAATTACATGTGGGCCGACTATTTGAGCATTAGTTGCTCCCCCGCTTTTTAAAACTCAATTTCTGATGTGAATGGTACGAGAACAATGTTGACAACATCTTCCAACCACGTGGTCCATTGGTCGATTTTGAGATTTGGGAAAGTCCAGTAATAAAATCAGTTTGGATTTTCTGTACAAATCAGCCTTGCAGTTTGAAATCCAGTACAATTGATCCTGCAATAAAAAAATGTAATAACCTGAATTTCTCCGAGGTCAATTTTTGAGATGTCTGAGCACATTTCACTGAGCAGTGATTGATCACTGAAAATCTCCTGTGTAGATTGAAAAAGGTGTTGAAGCTTAGTATATCTTTTTAGCGTTTTGCCAAACCCAGAAACCACATTGATCTAAAAATCTTCGGAAAAGACAACCTTTTTAGAAACAGGTCTTTCGCTAAACTCACATGACGTCAGGCGGAGGATAGCTTGATCTCCAGAGATTTGGAAAATGTTCTGATATTTTGGGTTTGAGAAACTAAAATTTAATTCCGAAAGCTACATGGGGCTTCTTCTAAAATGTCAGGAATCAGTAAGGAAACGAGATGCTGGTATAAAATTCAATCGGAAGTGAATATATAATCCACAACCTCATCAGAATTTACAAGTTCTATCATGTTTTCGAAGGAATTTCTAATATTAACAGCAAAATACCTTTTCTTTACAAAATTTCCCCAAAAATCCGTCCAAAACGTTGGCACGAGTTTGAAATTAAATTGATTCACTGCTTCTTTGATTTCCTAGAGATTTTCATGTATTTTTACATTGCAGTGTTTTCTGTAGAGATTCTGAAAAATATTCACGAGTTCGTGGAGTTTGTTAATATTTACGGTTATTTTTCTAACGTCAATTTGCCCGAAAGGTGGCATTTCCGTTGAAACTCCTGAAACTCTTCTTGTCATGGCGGTATTTTTGTTCAAAAAATTCGATCCAGATTTTCCGAATAAAATAACTTTTTTTAAAAAGGGGTTCTTGTAGTTCGGCCTAAAAAATTTTACATAAACAACTGAGTGAGAATCTTAAATGCTTGAAGTCTTTGAGGAGTTTGAAATTCGTCCTTTATCCTGTTTAATTTTGACCCAATTTTTATTTTTATTCCGTAATAATGGTATTTGGAGTGTCCCTTGCAATACTAAACTCATAAAACCTCGTTCCAAGTCTCTTCGTTTTTAATAATGGAAAAACTGTACGAATTAGTTTTCCGAACGATGCTTGATTCATTTGAGGATGATAGCTTTCAGTGCAGAATCCTCTGTAGTTGGAGTAAAGAAAGCATCGTGGTAGACTGACTCCTTCAGCTGTTTTGTAGATTTCAAGAAGCCAATTGGCCTGAAATAATTTACTCATAAAGACCGTTTCTATTAAGGAATGTGAATATAAGGAGGAATAACGTTGGTAGTTGTCGTCGTATTGCAAACTTGGACTTTGTGTGTAGCGCATTTCACTGTGAAAATTGTAGAATGTGTCCTGAATATCCAAAATATTAATTACCTGTTGATACAATGGGTTTGAGTAAATCATTGGTTGGCCGAATGAAATTCTAAATAATTTTATTTCAAACCCTTTGTCTGGGAAAAAATCCACTTTGGAATAATTTTGTTTACTATCCATCGGAGACGTTGTTACTGATAAATAAGCATGCGAGTTGTACATTGTTTTATGTAATGGATTTCGGAATGTTGGAATGACTAACGATCACGTGGGTAGTTTGATTTCACAAATTTGGGGGTTGATCTTCCCTACACATTTACCATCTAAGTTACTATCGATAAATTCGACATATTTGGTTGCATGGTGGCGGGTCTTTTTTAACCTGTAATAATCATGATTTTCAAAAAAATAAATTTCACGCTTTTGTATTGCGGACAAATTACTATGCTGTTGAGGCGATAAAATAATTAAGTAACATAGAAATAGTTGCATAGATATTGTTGATAGATACTGTTACCGTTTGGAGATTGATCCAAGCAACCATATTTTATTGTTAATGGGTTCTCCGCTTTATAATTATTATTAATAAATTAATTTTTTAATTTAAATTTAAATAAATTAATCATAAAATTTTTATTAACTTTTTTTCAAATCAACTTTTAATTAACATGTTCAGACAGGACTAATATGATTTAAACGATTTTCTCCACTTTACTAATCAATTTTAAAATAAATCCAGTCAGTCGTGGTTCTGTTGAATAATAAATCCTACTCATTTCAAACTGTCTTAAAGTGTGGTTCATATAAACTTTCATTTTTGCTGAATTTGTAGACTAAAGAACCATTAATTATTCCATTGTGAATTGGTCCATTGTGTTGCTATTGTTTCACAATCATAGTTCACTCAATTTGGCTAATTAATGTATTCTGAAATTGCTAATGTTTCTTACCAATTAATGAGTCTCTGAGACAATCAAGTTTTCCTAGACATCCTCTTAAATATGCCTAAGCTTGTCTATGAGTTTTATGAGTACTTAATGATTTTTAAAGCCTTTTCTAATTGCAGTTTAGTTTGAAGATGCATCCTCACAAAGAATTGTCGCTGTGAAATGAGTAAATTTTAACGTTGGGCATGTGATTGTTAATGTTGTTCATTTTATTACTATTTGGGTTTAATAGAAGATTAAATACTGATTCAAATAATTTTTCAATTACAAGAATTTTAATCCAATATCTTTTTTAATCTTGATAATTACCCCAAACTAATTCTTCCTGACGATAGATATCAAGACACGCTCTCGAAGCCACCCGTCTCGCGTGGATCCTTGGTGACCTTTTTGATCACTGAACTGATCCAAAGGACTAGGTTTTGTGGGGCGAGGAGACGTCTCCACAGCAAATGAGACAAATAAGTGATCCTCCTCTTTAATTTCAATTATCTAATCACCCAGGATCGGGCTCAACTAAGGCCGAAACCCTTAAAGATAACCTTGGATGAAAGTTCGTTTTAAGTATGTTCTCATCGAAACTTCGGGGATTCTAGGTTCCAAATCGCTTTTTCGGTCTTTTTAATTGAAGGAACCCGGCGGCTAACTGGAACTCTTAGGCTTACTATGTTATTTATTTGATTTACTTATATTCTCAAATACAGAAAACTTATTAAATTAAAAATCAATTTTCTCCGCTAACTTGAATACTCAAAAAAGTCCAAAAATGGCAGATTCAAAATGTTTACTGTATTTTTAGTAATATCATTTGTTGCCATTTCGATTCTCTTGCTCAACTAAAGCTGAGGTTTCATTTCTTCGAAGCGTGGGCTCGTCTGATACTGAAAAGTAAGGTTCTTTGAGTATATAAATTATTAATATTTACAGGCGATTATAAAATATTAGTAATTTAAGCTGGTTCATAAACGGTTAAGTCTTAATGACGGGTTCCATAATCCTTTACCATGCGAACCAAAAAATTAATTATAAAAATATTTTATCTCTTATTTTAAGCCATATTTTGACTGATGAACATACATTTTTATTCATTTTTTTGAAATAGGATGAATTAAGGTATGGTGGACAGAAAGTTAGGTCAACGTTATTCGTTATTTCTAACATAGTTTAAGGAAAATGTACCATGCACATTTGAATTATCTTCAACGTCCATCCCTTCGGTTGATTGCAAAATAAGCGTCTCGAATTTTTCGAACGCCGTTTCATTGGTTGTAGCATGTGCTGTTGTGTTGTACGTAAAAGTTATTTTAAGAATTGTTTCTAATTCCTAGTAGAATTTTCTGATAGATATCTCATCAAATTTTTATTAAAACTTTGTATAAATTTATATTTAATTTGTTTTGATACATGTTGAATGCCCCAAAGAACATTCATTAATGTCTGAATTCAAAATTACTTTCTAATAATTAAATGAAAGACACTAACATTTTTGAGGACACATCTTTGTCCAATAATGGAATTAAATTTTTTTATTATATCTGTCTCCTCGGCCTTCGCCAGGGAAGCTAGCTCGTGATGCCTCTGATATGGGCCAATATGATCTCTTTTCTAAGATCGCTTGGGTCAATGATTTCGAAAGTAGTAATGAGCATCGGGAAATCGAATGGTTGTTCCAAAGGATTTTTCTGGCAGTTATCAGGAGAAACAGCCATTCCATTCTATCTTGTGGATTATTTTGATTTTCTTGTTTGCACTACATTTTTTTATATAAAAAAGGTTATTTTAGTAGAAATAAGGTTATTTTAGTTTAAAAATAGTTTATATTTTTAATCAGTTATCCGCAGAGATTGATGTGGAAAACTTGGGGGAGGCTTACTAACTATCATACGAAACGGGATCCCTTATGAAGATATCACCAAATACGTCTACAACCGTCTCCAAAACCCTAAAAGTAACGAAATTCTGGCCACAAAAATCTAACTCCCAGGGTTACGTCTAATTCTGATCAATTCATATCTACCTCCTTCATCATCAGCCACTTGCCCAAAACTTTCGTCGATCAGTTCACTAAGGAACGTTCTTCTTTGCGGTGACCTAAATACAAAACACCTGCTCTGGTTGAGAAGTCAGACGTCAAACAGGCGGGGAGACATGCTAATCAAAGACTTGGGAACCTTTTGCATCCTAAGTGACTCTAGCTTTCACACAAGAACCTCCTCAAGACAAAATGATAAGCCATCATCCCCTGACGTTTCAATCGCTTCTCCCCTTCTGGCTTCTTCAAATTTTATGGAGAGTGAAATACGAAACTGTGATCATAATCCGATCATTTTACAAATTAAAAAAAGATCAAATTATCGAAAGTCACTCCATACTTGGTCTCTGTTGATATAACAAAGGCTTTCGACGCAGTCTCAAGAAAACTCCTTACTGAGAAAATTTACGAAACATGCATCCACCCAAACATAAAACAATAAAATGCCAACTTCTTAAGTGGGAGACATGGGCAAGTGATTTTCAATAACATAAAGTTAAAATCCCGTCTCATACCAAATGGAGTCCATTAAGGATCCCCACTATCACCTGCCCTCTTCAATCTCTACATAAACGACATGCCACAAACCTATAATGAAAACTGCTTAATCTTCTCCTATGCCGACGATATTATTCTTGCCTCCAAGGACAGAACCATTCAATCAGAGACTCAGTCCGCTCAACAAATGCTTGACAAGCTGGAACTATGGCTCTCAAAGCTGAGACTCGACGCATCAGCAACAAAGTCCTCTGTCACGTTGTTTACCACTTACAAAAGACAGTTATGTGTCGAACCAAAAATCTATATGAAGAACGAGGCTATTCCTATTAAAAAACAGCAAAGATTTTGGGAGTCACCTTCGATCAGGGACTCACCTTTATCCGACATGTTGAGAACATAGTACTTCTGCACTGAGGAAAATGAGAATTTTAAAAGTGCTCTCAAAAACACTTAGAAACCAAACTGGTGGCCTTGCCACGATTTATGAACAATTTATCCGACCCACGATGACTTATGCAAGTCCTTCGTGGGCAATGCAGATTTTACGATCCTCCTCATTGAAACTATCCGCATTCGAGGAGACCGCAATATGGATAATTGGACCAGACCAAAAAATCCAGCCCATAGAAAATCTCTTAATCGAATTTCAACGGAAACTCTTAAAGGAGGCTAGTTTACCGAGCTGCTCTCTATTCCGAAATATCTACAGTCATACAGAAATTATGAGCCGATGTCATGTCCAATGAGAAGAGCTGTTAAGGATTCTTGACTCCACCGGACTTGTCCTCTCCCTTGTCGGTCTGGGATCAGTTAGTTAGTTGAGAACCTTCTATTTCTTTCTCTTTGACCCAGTGATCCTGGAAGTAATAATAATAATTGGACGGAATGTTGTGGTGGCTACGTATATTTGTTGTACGAAATCCTGATCATTCTCTCTGGCCATACATCACATTGTATCTGGAAGAATACCCGAGATACGAGAGGAAACCTTTCCCATTGTGGAGATTAATCCAGGATTCCAAAACTAACCGCAGGAAAAAAACTGATATGGACTCCTGGATCACTTTATTAGATGATAACTCTTGTCCTTGGAAATTCGGATTTATGCAAAAAGAAGTGTTGGATGAACGTAAGATTTTGGTTCGAAAGGGGGGAGATAGGCCAACTTAGACCGTTTGAATACAAGTATTTATAAGAACTCCATTGTGACAACCTTAATGAAAAGTACCTTCTCTGACGATCTACTCAGTTTTCTAAATCCAATACATCTCCTGATTGCTTACTATTACCTCTGACAATGGCTATCGAGATACGCTCTCGAAACCATCCAATCTCATTTAGATCCTTGGTGATTTATTTGATAATTGAGCCCATCCGATGGAAGAGATCGCCCACTTGTGGGTCGAGGATTCCTGATGTATCAACAGCGAATGAGATACACAATGATCCTCCGAAATGCTTCAGTACTTTTTCCACTTCTGATCCTCAGCTTCCATAAAAGTATGACTTGGATCTGAGACTGAAGTGAGCATTTCGTCGGAGAATACGTATCAACACATGTAGCATCCCAAACCAGGTTCCGACGATTAGCAAAAAGGAATGTTGTCATCCCGTTGGGGCGTTTGCCATCACTCCGTGTGAGATTAGTTGACTCCAAAATCAGTGATCAAATAGGATCAGATAAAATTGAAAATCACCATGGTTTCTGAATATCACATTTCCATCGGAATATTACATTCCAGAGGATCTCGTGAATGCTATGAGTTGGAATACCATTATAGCTTCAGTCACCAGCTTCGTACATGCTGATTATTATTATTATTATTATAAGCACTTATCGCTATGTCATAGGACTTGACAAAGCATGTGCAACACGAGTTAGCAAATCACTGGTTAGTTTCATCCACTTCCTCCTATTCAAAGCCGCAGCGCGCAACCAGTCCAGATCCTCTCCACTTGCAAGATGCCGTCCCATTTCTTTAAGGTCCTCGTCGAGAACGACTGCCAGTGTCGTCCTTGGGCGACCACGGAAACGGGGGGCCTCCAACATGAAGTAATCCTCCATGGCTACGTTCGCGGGGGCATCTAGGTCCAGTCGCAGAATATGGCCGAAAAGCCTCCATCGTGTATCCAGAATCTCATTAGAAATTTCTGAGGTCTTCGTCCTCTTATAGAGAAGATTAGATGACATCCTCGTATCACTTCTTTCGAACATCATATGCCGTAGTTGGTCTCTATGAAACGCATTAAGCCTCTTCAGTTCATTTCTTGAGCAGGCCCAGGTACCAACGTTATATAGTAGTATGGGATTCACTAGCGAGTTGTATAATCGAGTTTTTGTTATAATGTCAAGGCCCGTTTTGTGAAGCCAGATGTTCTTTAATCTGGAGAGGGCAGTTTGTGCTAGGGTTTTCCTTCTCGTAATTTCTTCATGGTCTCCTAGGAGGGAGCCAAGCTTTTTGCATTTGCGCCAGTACTCCTCTGTCCTTGTTTCTTCCCTCTTGAGTTCAGTTACGTCAGTCTTGTCCGGATTTACTGTTAGGAACCATTCGGCTAGTCTTCCAGACACTTCTTCCATCAAGCGGGTGAGCGGTATTTTGTCATTTGAAGTAAAGTCTACGTCGTCAGCATACGCAATAATGTTTGTCTTTTCACCCATTATCGGTTTTGACTTCCGTAAAGCAGCTTCAAGGTATATGACAAAAAGTATAGGTGATAATGGGTAACCCTGTGGAGTGTACACGTCGTCAGCATACGCAATAATGTTTGTCTTTTCACCCATTATCGGTTTTGACTTCCGTAAAGCAGCTTCAAGGTATATGACAAAAAATATAGGTGATAATGGGTAACCCTGTGGAGTGTACATGTTGATGAAGTTGGGAATATTATTATTATTATTAATGAATTAAATTGATTCATTATTTAAAATAATTATTTACCATAACTAATAAAATATTATTTATTCAAAATGAGTTTTATTATAAATATTATATTCTTAAAGCATCCAGTAATCATATATAAAATCATAATGTAATACAAATTCTGCTCGATTCTTGACATAAAATTTTGTTCTGTTTTCTACACATAACGCATAAATCTTTCGCCTTTTACTAAAGATTTCCGTGTGTAGGGATATCAATGAATATCTAATTTTTGTGCCTCTTTTGAGGTTTAATTTTAACAGTTGACTGTCGGATACTAACTTTTTTCCTCTACTTGCTGAACCAGATGCAGGGTGTCGACGTCGTGGACATAATTTCAGACTTCACTAGCAGATTCAGATATGTCTCTGGATTGACGATCATGATGAGTGAATTTATCTGTATGCAGATGTTTTATTGTGGCATAAAAGTCTCCACCAGATTCCACGTACAGGCCGTTGTCGTGAATCGAGCGGAGTCTTCGGGTCCAAGATGGTCTCCTTCTAAGATCGCTTTATTCAATAATTTCGAAAATGAGCAATGAACGTCGGGAAAACGAATGGCTGTTTCAAAGAAGTTCTTTGACACTTGTCAGGGGAAATAGCCATTCTAGTCGTGAATCGAGCGGAGTCTTCGGGTCCAAGATGGTCTCCTTCTAAGATCGCTTTATTCAATATTTTCTAAAATGAGCAATGAACGTCGGGAAAACGAATGGCTGTTTCAAAGAAGTTCTTTGACACTTGTCAGGGGAAATAGCCATTCTATCTCATTAGCTGGATTTTTTTGATTGTCTTGTTACTTAATTAATTGTTTTTGTAATAAAAAACCTACATAATCCAAAACAAAAAGTAGAGCAAATTCCCATTAGATGGAGTTTCATGAACATTGAATCTCAATGGCTTCAACAAGAATTCATCTTATTGCAAAGCACGTGAAGCCATTGACTGAATTCTACAGGTGAACGCTTTATTTAACAACACTTCTCTTATCGAATTTTACCAATCTCTACCCAAAGAAAAATTTAGAACATTGAATCTCAATGGCTTCAACAAGAATTCATCTTATTGCAAAGCACGTGAAGCCATTGACTGAATTCTACAGGTGAACGCTTTATTTAACAACACTTCTCTTATCGAATTTTACCAATCTCTACCCAAAGAAAAATTTAAGAATCTTGTGAATAATGCACACATGAATATTTTAATGTTCGGATCAACTTACTCTATTTTAGCTTTAAACCCAACATAGCACATGTGAGTTATCTCGAAATCAAATATCTTCAGTTTCAGTAAATCAGTCTACAAGTAATATTCACAAATCACGGTTTTCACACCAATCCTTGATAATTATTGGCTACACCTTATGGCAATCTTGGCATCAAGGTTTACAAATATGTCTTCACTTTGAGACCTTATAGAATTAATTAAAAATAAAAATTATTCCGAAGATCAAGGGTAACCAAACTAACTAACTTCTTGATCCTGACTCGTTCCAGAACTTGTCTTGAGGTAACGACATTGTCCCCGGGGACAGAATAGTTGGATTGTTTTAATGCCGTCCAAGCATTAGGCGTCTTCTCAGTAAAATGGATCCAATGACGCCATCGGAGGGAAGGAGATAATTTTTGACCAACTTGACACATTTTACCACATGGGGCTATGCGGTCAAACGTTAATTTAACCTTTCCCGTGTGACATACACTATTAGTTTAAAATATTAATATAATCATCAAATATTTTGAGAAGATAAATGACTTTTTCTGATTAACCGTAAAGGAGGTACTATAGTATTCCAAAGAGGTTATATTATTTGTTTGAATGATTAGCCATTTTATATTTATGTATCACTTCGCTCAGAAACATGATGACTACGAAACGTAATGACTCATCCAGTTTGTCTTCGTAACAGGTCTTGAGAAGAAACGTCGTCGATGGGTCTTGAAAATTGGCCAAGAAATTAGATAAACACATGTTCAAAAATGTTTCATGTTACGTGTATTCAATTTTTAATAAACACATGTCAAAATACTCTTAATTACACATGTATTTTTCAATTCAAGCACGAACATTTTTAAATCGGTTCAGACACCTGGAGCAGCTGCTTCGACTGCGGAGAACCTAAAAATCAAGAAATATTCTTGCCTCGGGGATCGCTACTGATTTACTCCTGTTGCGACCGAATCATCGGGAGCCGTTGGTCCATTGACGGCTGAGTTTTTGCGAGAACTCGGAGGATTGCTTGCCAGAAAGAAAAGGGATCAACGAGAAGGGTTATGGCTAAGACAAAAGATTGGAATAGCCATACTCCGAGGGAACTCGTTTGCAATCCACGCAGCAGGCTTCCTCAACTGACATTTGTTTAATTGTTAAAATTTTTGTATAAAAAAATTAAAANGCATATAGTTTGGGTCATAAATTACATTTTGATTTGGTTAACGTGCTGTCTTGTGGCTCACCAGATAAGGTGTCACCCATTCCGGAAAGGAACAAAAGAGGCAATAACTTCTCTCCACTTCATGGGGGTTCCCGCAAGCTATGTGCCTCTGTCTTGTGTTGTGGCGACATTGGAAAAAACCCGGGTCTACGCGGAGATTTAATAATTCTACAACTAAATACAAATGGGATTAAAAGGAAGATCCTGGAACTTCAAGCTCTCCTCTCCGCAACTCGAGCTTAACTTGCTCTCATTTAGGAATCCAAGTTTTCATCCTCCACGCAAACACCCTCATTCCTTGAATACACAGTAATCCGTAAGGACCGTCAGGGAAGACCAGGTGGAGGACTACTCACAATTATAAAAAACGGTATACCTTTCATTGACGTGAGTCGACGGATCTCAGAACTTTTGGACTCAGACGATACCATGGAGCAGATCACCATCAAAATGGAGCTGTACTCATCTTTTTGGATCAACTTGATTAACCTATTTATTCCACCACAAGGATCCTGCCCAAAATCCTACACCCCAAATATACCCTGCCTCTCAGTACTAAAGAACGCTCTAATATGCGGTGACCTAAATGCCCGACACTCCGTTTGGCTAGCTTCACAGTCCTCTGACACCCGAGGCGAGTTCATCGCAAATGGTCCTATTGATATGTTTATCCTGAATGACCCTAAATTACACACAAGAACCCCTTTAAGGAGCACTGATAGCTGAACCTCTCCTGATTTAACCCTATGTTCTCCCTCTTTAGCAGGAATCACTACATGGGATGTGAACTATAGTTTCTCCAGCGAAAGGTGTCTTTCACAAAACCTATAAAAATATCACGATAGAAATTTAGGGTTGCCACCATAAAAATAAAATTCTGGTAATCAAAGATATTTGATTTGACCTTTTCTAGGTAAAAAAATGTAACCTTCTGCCCATGCTTAACCAGTCGGCCATGTGACATCATCAAAGGAGGTAAGTTCGTCACAGTAATAGCAACCATCTGTGTGAGGAATATTCTTTATTTTCTCAGTCATTCTGATGGTTGTGCAAAAATTGTAAAAGAATTGACCCTAAATTATCTATCTCGCAGTCCTTCAAATGATTAGCATAAAGGTTCACTAAGGTTAACAATTACCACCATATCTTTGTGGAGTCTGAGTTCCTCCACATAACCATCACATTCATCCGAGAAGACTACTCTGTAGTTAAAGAACAGCAGTCATCTTTCAGAAACGATCAGACTAATGACTTTGCTAAATTCAATGTCTGTCAGTGTTAGCAGACTACAGTAAATAGTTTATACTTTGAATGGAAGTAGATTTGGAGACTCTCGTCCTAATTTTCCAGAAGCCCACACATTCGAGATCTTATCATATTCCTAGGACTTGTCTATTTGATGAGAACTTCAGGACTTGAGGGTTGTAGTATCATAAAATAGAAATAGTGAAGCTCTAATCATTGGAATAAAAAATTATACATTAACTCCCCCTTGGAGTATTTGCCCGTTTCGTACAGATGACTTCATTTTGGTAGTAAAGTCCGCATAAGAGCCAATACTCTCTTACAACAAAACCCGGCATATTCGTTATCTTCAAAGTATTTCACAAAAATACAACAATTTTCTTAATAATTTCTAAACAAACAATTCGGAATAAATTCATTAAACAGACCAGGGTTCCTCATTGCAACAAAGGAGTTGAGACCAACGTGACTGACCAAGTATGTTAGTAGATCCCCCGTACAATAGCTCAGAAAGTGCTTAAATCGTATACAAATGAAAAGTCCAAAAAGACAGGCCACAATCGGATAGCGGGATGAGGACAGTTGAAGTCAGTTTCTGAATAGTAGCATCACAGGGGACGGTTACGAATCTTTAGTAGAAGCTCCCATCAACAGAATCTCTATTCCTGAATATATAAACCAATCTCTGAAACCCTAGCATATAAGCAATAGAATTCCACATGGTAGTCCGTGTAACTCCTAAATTTCCGTCAATAACGTCAGCCTCGTCGCACCACCACACAGTTTTATCGTCAAATTTAAGCCACTTGGGTTGCTAAATAACCTATCTGATGGTTGCACTGGGGACTCCTATAAACAATGTAGTGCCCAAAACTTGGATCTCCGATATGAACGACCACAGGGTGGAGTATGTATAGCGGGGGAGGGACTGAGACTCTGTAAATATGGATCCAAGTAGATTATGAGATGGAATTTGAAACTCTGATAAGCATTAAAACTGATCACTAACTTTAACATTAGAGAATCTACAAGGATCAAAGATGACTGAAAAGGTATTGTAGAGCTAGTCCAAATATGTAACTGGTTAAGCAATCTCAAAGACGAAATCAAAAAATATCAACATGGAAGGTATATACAATAGCTACACGGAATTCGGGTTTTCAATTCATAATAACTCCACTTGCCGATCAGTAGATTATTAGTATTGGAATCAAACTTTAATCGAGACTTGATATATATTTTAAGAAATTACATTTACCTTTCATATTTATGATCGCTATCTGTCCAAACCCAAAGAAATTATGGGATAATTTTACAGAAAATTTATGCAAAGATATTGAACTACGAGTCATGCAGACATTAATATGGAATACAATATGTCCAATGGTGAGTCTCCACTGCAACCTGATTTACTGATTATTGGTAGGTTAGTTACTATCTAAGGAATATAAATATGAACTTTTTGAATTTTTTGGCATTGTGAGTAACCGGAGCGGAGCTATAGCTAACATGGCTCTGCGTATAAGTGCAGTTTTTTGAGCAACCATATCTTAAAATCAATTTCACTAGGTCCGCCTAGGGCTAATGATAAGTCTGGACTACAACCAAATTTACTAAAAATTTGTCGATTAGTTTATTAAAAATCGAATATGAAGTTTTATTAATAATTTTACATTAAATTCAAAATGCCAGTAAAATAAAATATAGCGTGCACTTGTGTCTACCACGTCGTTGAGTTATGAACAAGGAATAATACGAAATTATATAATGTGAAGATCGAGTAACGAAATCAATCGTCGACTCCCAAATGTTTACTGTTTGGAAGGGATGATTCACATAGTTTGTATACTGCAAAGAGAAATAATTAAAAAACATTTAATATAATTAAGAGAAAATTGGTCCTTTCGGTTGCATCATCAGGAACTGCAGCCACATTTAGATGGGGGAAGTCTGCTCATTCCAACTTTAGAATGTTCTTTAAGCTATTGTACATGAGGAGGTGGTATGGAATATTAAAAAACTGTGGATCTGTGTAACAATTGCAAACAATAATCTTCCAATGTACAATGGAGGATTTTCTGTTTGTTCCGCTAGTGGTCGTAAAGTCTGGTGTCCTTGAGTCTGCGAGGTTAGAATTCCTGAGTCATCCACAGAATCGGATTTCTACCCGAACAGAAGATCGCCATGAACGCTGCTGGCTATTTGAGCCAATCTAGCTTAAGATATGTCGTAATCGATTGCTGTAAAAACGTCATCCTTCAATTCCCGGTGAGACTTAGTTCGGAATGGCGATAACTAACCCCTCAAACCCAGTCATTAAGAGTTAGGATTCTTCTTAGCTTTATTCCTTCTTCAATTTTTAAGAGGGGTTATGGGATAGGATCTGTCATGGATCCATCAAAAAAGAATCCTTCTCTTCCTACTCAAGTGGAGGGGTTACCGCAATGGAAAGGATGCGTTCCATTCCGACCATGGGAACTGTATAAAACCTCTTTCAGATATATCCGAGGATGTTAAAAATACTTATAAATTATCTCCGACAGTAAGTAACACATTCTCCAATGCGAAACTGTTCAAGTCATCGTTACGTTGGTCCCCCAGCAAATATTGCTGAAGATTCGAAAAGGAGGAAGTACTGCGACATTGGAGATCGGTTCACAATCCAACCGATCTCTGTTATGACGTCTGTGTGCCTGGCTCAGCTACGTCTCAGTAAGCAGGTTGATCGGACGGCTTGCAGGACTAATGAAGGGAGAGCCTAGAATGAGACGATGGCTCTTCCAGGACTCGCGATCATAAGGGGTGACTCCCATTTCTTGCTCAACGCCCGTAGGGAAATAAACGTTATTTAATGAAATTCTAAATTTGTCTTCAAATGTCAATCAAATTATTATCGTCAAAAATAGATACAAAAAATGATAAATAACACAACACGCTTTTTGCCTGAAATGTACGAAGATGATTTTGAAATNTTGCGATCATAAGGGGTGACTCCCATTTCTTGCTCAACGCCCGTAGGGAAATAAACGAAATTTAATGAAATTCTAAATTTGTCTTCAAATGTCAATCAAATTATTATCGTCAAAAATAGATACAAAAAATTATAAATAACACAACACGCTTTTTGCCTGAAATGTACGAAGATGATTTTGAAATTGACAGTATATCCAGTGAATCACCCGACTCTTATACTGAAGATTCATCCAGCAGTTTTCAGGATATAAACTCTGAAGAAGCGATAAACACACTTCCAATAGCCACAACTCATTTTTACGTCTCCCAACTGAACGCTGCCGAAGAATACATNTTTAAAGTCCTGTTTAATGCAGAAACGTTATTTGACAAAATTCTAAATTTGTCTTCAAATGTTATCGTCAAAAATAGATATAAAAATTAATAAATAATACAACACGTTTTTTGTTTGAAATGTACAAAGATGATGATTTTGAAATCCACAGTATATTTAGTGAATCATCTGACTCTTATACTGAATCATCCAGCAGTTTTCAGGATGTAAACTCTGAAGAAGCGATAAATACACTTCCAATAGCCACAACTCATTTTTACGTTTCCCAACTGAATGCTGCCGAAGAATACATCCCCCACAGGACTTTCAAACTTTGTTTCAACGACCAAGTCGAGGTTAGAGTGATAGGTCGAACCAATCCAAAGTATCCTCACCCAATCCTGCCTTTCCAGCTAAACAAAAATCGTTCGAGGGAAACTCACAAAGTCGAGGTTAGAGTGATAGGTCGAACTAATCCAAAGTATCCACACCCAATCCTGCCTTTCCAGCTAAACAAAAATCGTTCGAGGGAAAATCAAAAGATTAATTCCTCCCCCAAACCCATAATCTTCAAAAACAGAAATCACGAACTTAAATTGTTTTACAGAAAGGAGCAGTTTATGATGACTGGTATTCTGATTATTTTATATATCCTGGGTTTTCTTGATTTTAACGAATTTAGGAACCTCCTTACTTTTTGGAGTGAACTTTGGTCAATCAAAAATGATTTTTGATGTAATGCATGTGAGTTCGGTTAATTATGACTTTTACCTTAAATATGATTTCCACCAATCTTCACATTGGAAAATATACAGCCTCGTTGGAGTTGATGGACTATCAAACCAAAATTCCGAATGGAAGAATTCAATTTTTTTTGTTGGCACTAACCACCGTGAAATTGGTGCTTTTGGTGGAGGGGTTTATATAATACATGATGTGGACATATCATATTTATTTTACTATGATGGTGCATCGTGGGAAAATCCTCAAAAAGAGAAAGTTACAATCACTTGCGAGTTGGCAAAAAAAACAGGTCATTTTTGACATTTTTTAATATAAAAGAGCATATTTGATAAGATACTGTTATTTTGATAAAAAATTAATTTAGTAATTTTTATCCATAAATTGTAATATGCTGTTTTGTGTAGTTTAAAAAATTTTTTTTAAGCACTCCCGGGAAATTAAAAATTAATTAGATTAATTAAGTTCCCATCAGTATCCTCCCACACATCCTCTTCCATGTTCCCCTGTTCCGGGCCATTGCTCGTAGTGAGTCAAGGTCTTCATTATTTCGTAGAGTTTTGTTTATTCGGATTAGGTCATCATATAGTACTGAAGGCAACGTCACTCTAGGCCTGCCACGGAATGA